>JARJLU010004730.1:0-11414 GCA_030272975.1 Sparidentex hasta
ACTGGTTCAGCAGCTAACCAAGTAACATTAGCACAAAGCACACAGCCCCTGAGCCAAAGAACAGAGCTATGGCAGCAGCAGCAAACTGGTTCAGGAGCTAACCAAGTAACATTAGCACAAAGCACACAGCCCCTGAGCCAAAGAACAGAGCTATGGCAGCAGCAGCAAACTGGTTCAGGAGCTAACCAAGTAACATTAGCACAAAGCACACAGCCCCTGAGCCAAAGAACAGAGCTATGGCAGCAGCAGCAAACTGGTTCAGGAGCTAACCAAGTAACATTAGCACAAAGCACACAGCCCCTGAGCCAAAGAACAGAGCTATGGCAGCAGCAGCAAACTGGTTCAGGAGCTAACCAAGTAACATTAGCACAAAGCACACAGCCCCTGAGCCAAAGAACAGAGCTATGGCAGCAGCAGCAAACTGGTTCAGGAGCTAACCAAGTAACATTAGCACAAAGCACACAGCCCCTGAGCCAAAGAACAGAGCTATGGCAGCAGCAGCAAACTGGTTCAGGAGCTAACCAAGTAACATTAGCACAAAGCACACAGCCCCTGAGCCAAAGAACAGAGCTATGGCAGCAGCAGCAAACTGGTTCAGGAGCTAACCAAGTAACATTAGCACAAAGCACACACCTACAGCAGCAAGGGTAGCGTTTAAGGACTGGTACGCTCGTGATGGCTATTTTTGCTCGTGTAGCATTAATGTAGCATTTGACAGTTTTAGAGTTGTTCTGTTTGTGCATTTAGCAGACCAGAGACAATTTCTACAATCTTACCAACCACAGCTTTAGTTGGGAATTGGGTATGACTGAGAGGGACGTCCTCAGTCGCTCACAAGGAAAAGGTTAAAACCTTTTCAACTCTTATGGACCTGGAGTTATACAAGTGAGTGTGCCATCCAACGTGTTTTCAAGTGCTGTTATTTTCACATTAAATAGTTGCATAACATGCTTTAATGAATAATATCTCTTAATATAAAAGCAAGTTATTGGTGTTCCTCAAGCAGTTGCAGACAAAGCCTGTGCTACAACAGAGTTTATATGAATGCACAGAAGGGTTTTACAACATCAAGGTCCATTTAAGCCTGAATCTTTTTTTTTTATTTCAGACACAAAAACCCACTCTTCAAACTCACAGACTCACAATGCCTGAGGGCAGACGGCAGCAGTGACAGTGTGAAATGGCAGACATAAAAATAAAAGCAAAGAAAGTATTAAGGAAATAAAAGTGAAGCAGAGAAACGTTGTCAGAGATGTAAAAAAAAAAAAGAAAAAATTGTATTAGAGGCAGTAAACATCACATAAAATTAATGTATGATTGAAAAGTTAGGGCTTCACAATCTCCCACATAGTTACGTAACAGTCTACATAGATTTTATTTTGATACTAGAATATGTGTTTTGGGTGGCGTATCACTTTAAATTTAAATGTATACATCCCTCAATGTAGCCTTTACAAATACAACTAATGTCCAACTAGCTGTTATTCTGTTATTCTTATGAGTGTGAGGACATCAGGAAATATTTAATTTGTACCTCTGTGCAGAAAAAAGAGACGCTGACAGCACACGAGAATCACTGCCTCATCTTTTGTTGAATGACTTTGAACATTCAATGATCTTGATGATGACTGAAGACGCAGAAGGACACTATTATGTCAACCAACCTTTAAAAGCAATGATCCAACGCTGAATCAATAATAAATGTTGACCTTAATGGGATTAGATTGCGCTGAATGTCAGGTCGTGATGACTGAAACATGAAACAGATGAGTAGAAAATCTCAAAAGAGGTAAGACGTGTGTAGAGATGGATAAAAAAAAAAAAAAAAGTGTCTACTTTCACAGATACAGGAAGTCGATCTATTGAACACTGGACGTGGAACATGGCAGCGTATTTATTCCAATAAAAGTTGCTCGCTGTTTAGTTTATTTACTGACATTAACACAACTGTAATATTGGTGCAGCAACATTCAACCATTAACAAGCACCAGAGGCCTTTAGTGTTTATAACAAGATGCTAATTTACAACACCAGCTCACGGAGGCTTTTTTTTTAAAATGTAAGAATAAAGAAGAACAAAAAGGAGAAATCAATACAGCAACAAACAGAACTGAATTCAAAATAAAGGCACACATACGTCTGTTCAGGTGTTTTATGTGTGAGGACAGTGTTGTTTCTCTTTCAGCCACGACTTAACAACATTTAAAGTTGTGTTTTACATTTTCAGCTTAATGTGTAGATCGTTCCAATGCAACAATCACCATTTTCTTTCTGAAGTTTCTGAAGTAGAACTTACCATGTCTGGTTTTATAGTTGGCGGCGATCGCTCTCTCTGAGGGGAACGCTGTTGGTTTCACAGAATTTGGAAAAAAATCCGGAATAATTGGACAAAGTTTTGGTGAAAGTTCGATTTTTACCCTGGCGATGAAATGTTAAAGGGATCTGCGTTTCCTGAGGGGAGGATGAATGTGTGTAGAAAATTAAAAGACAGACACTGAGCTTTTACAAGATTATGTTTTAAAGATATTTTGTTGGGATTTCTCGTCCGAACAGATCAAGAATTCATCCAAAGTTGAAAAAGTCTCTGAACTTTAGTAGAGCAAACTTTTCCACAGACGCGGTGGATCAGCAGGGTTCTGTTGAAATGAACTCATTAAGTTAAGACAGACTGTTTGAGCTCACCCCTGATGTTAATTACTGGCCTTTGAACGAGCCCCTTAATGACATTCTCATCTGCGTGTGGGCAAAAGAGAAGCTAATGAAGGAGGTTTAAAAAAAAAAAAAAAAAAGGAAGGTTAAGAAGTGAGATGTCTTAGAGATAGATGTGGACATGAATACATTTAAACACAACTGTTAAATTGGACCAATTATTCTTCACGTACTTTGGCCTTCATGGAGTTTACAGAACAGAAGGTGCAGTGAATAATAACTGAGATTATCATGTCTGAAATCTGATGTGTTAGAACAAAAATCTGCCAAAAAAACAATCAAACCAACGATGTCCTCGCAAAAAAACTTTGACAATGGTTCATATTCCTAAAAAAAACAGACAGGGACATTTAAACAGCGAGTCTGTCGGGACTGAAACATTCAATTGAACGCTTTTTTTGGCGTTGGATTTCAGATTGAACAGAATGCGAAGGACGTGCAGCTGAATGGTCGTCTGGCACAAAAAACCAATATCAGAGTACCTTGTCCAGTATATTGGTCCTGACTCACATTCAGAACGAGCGCATCACAAATTAAAGAAGCTGCAGCTGTTTGTCTTTTTGTCTTTAGTCAGAAACTGAGGAAACTTTGGAGGCAGAAAAATAAATGGATGGAAACGAGTTAAAATCTAGAAAAGGTTGCATGTTGGTGAGCGTTTCACTTGAAGTGAAAAAGCACTATTTTATATTTTCGATACATCACGAGTAGCATGAAAACAGCCTCCTCATCCGTCTCTGTCAGCGTCTCTTTAATGTGAAACACAGAACCTGTGTGGCGGTGAGGGACGGATCAGAGCTCTGACTCAGGGTGGGTCAGATAAATCTCAGCTTCAGTCTCACATACGTATTTTATCATAAACCCCTGAAGCGTGGCTTTAAATCAGGTCCAGTGTTTTATGTCCAAAACACGATTTACAGACGACTTTTCAACACCTCCGCTGACGAGATGCCGTTATAGAAGTCACAGTGAATAGAAGTAGGAGATAGTGTTGGTCTCCTAACGTAGAAACAATCTGACCTTTTATCTGGATATTCAATGTATGTTTTGAGGTGTGTGTGTGTGTGTGTGTCCTCTCTCATTATGTGCATCCTCTCCTGTCCGGACTCTCTTTCAGTCCAACTGATTACTGCGAGAGCGTCAGTTCCTGTGACTTTTGTTCGCCGTGCAGAGCAATCAGCCGTGTGTTTTGTCACACTGTCTCCTGAGCGCGGCTGACAGGTACAGATTGGTCGTCCTCATCAAAAGAAACCAGAAGCCATGAAAAAAAAAAATCAGCCAAAGAACGAGGACAAAGGAACATCGGTGTTAAGATTTGTGCGTGAAGCCGGAGGTCTGCTCGTTCTTCCTGCAAGATATTTCTCACTTATTTCCACCCTTCCATCTTTCTTTGCACCTTTTTTTTTGCTGCACAGCGTCATTATTTCTCATGCGGCTCGTTACTTTTCACATCTCTTTCTTTCTTTCTTTCTTTCTTCCTTTTTCTATCTACACATTTTGCTTATTCCATTCCCTCCTGTTCTGCCTCAGTAATGCAACCCATCTCGTGTGTGTGTGCATTAAAACAACGTTCAGGCGACTCTCCTGGCATCCATCAGCAGAAACATTCGGTTGTGCCAAACACGTTATTGTTGCAATCCAGTTTCCCCGCATCATCCCGCTGGCTCGACAGAGTGCCTGCTGATCAAACCGGCACAATTAAAACTCATCTACTTTGCTGGTTTAGAGGAAATCCCAACCGTCCCGTTCAGGTTTTTATAGCTGATGGTCTCAGTCGGAGCTGTGGATATCGGCGTTACAACAAATAGGTTTGTGTGTGCAGCCTGTTCTCGCTCCCATGAGGTCAATTACAGCAGCGTGGTCACTGCCCTCCTTCATGACGCTGTAATTACCCCCCTGGTGTCGTCTGTAGAAGTGGACGTGCACACCTGAGGTTGTTAAAGCAACATAAGACCATGTGAGGGGAGGTCGGGGTGCACGATTTCTGTCCCCAACCTGACGAAACAGTTTCACACTCCATAAATCATAATATGTCATAATAAATCACACAGGCAGGAGGATGTGCAGGCTCCCCGGAGGATGAACCCTCTGCACTTCACACATTCTCAGAGTTTTTTTCTCTCTGTTACGACCTTCAGGACACAGCGGGGATTTCTCTTAACCCGAGAGATATACGTGACATTTACGGAGCATCTGAAGGCTCCCTCGAGGAAAAACTGTTTGATATTAATGACCCAGTAACCTTTTGTAGTTCCACCACCCACAGGTTGAGCGTGACATTTTTCACCCCACTTACCGTTTGAGACTTTAAAGCCCCGCTGGAGACCTCAGTGTTATTTTCTGATTTTATCTCTTGTTCGTTCTTCTTCTTCTCGCTCCCCTCAGCTCATCACTATCTACCTGTCGATCAGTCAGAAACCATGTCAGTCCCTCGGAGCTCTCAGTCAAACGAACCCATTTCTTGGTTTTGACTTTTAATCCAATCTGACCTGTTTTCCAGAGAGTTTAATTAAAATATAGCGGTTCACGAGTTTGCAACACGCATACTGACACGATGCTCAGCCACACAACACAACACACAGTGAAGCACACACACTCGGTCACAGAGGTCTGAATGTCCTTGACTTCATAGACGACGAGGACGGATATGAAAAGTAAGGTCGTGTTGTGTTTTAAAACCTGGATGATTATATGAGGATTGAGGAGCAGCATTTTCTTCGACAAGATCAGGGTGATGTTTGATGACAGCTGATGAGTGTTGGATAAGATTTCTCTGGTAGTTTTAACCAAGACGTTAACCGTTTAGGCTTTTTGTTGGTGTGTGCATGGTTTTTTGTGGATGAATGGCTCAACAAAATGTCAGTCAGCTGTTTATCGAGATCTGATCGCATTAAAATGTTTCCAATATATTTCTTTATGTGGTAATAGATTTTTTTTTTGTATGTCAGGACCATTTTGTGTGTCAGGTCTGGTTAGGTTTAGGCATGAAAAACACTTGGACAGAGTGGGACAGTATCAGGTTTTAGCTTAAAATATCTGATTTTGTCACCACAAAAACTGCCCTGGTTATCCAAAACTGCACAACAGGTGAAAGCCAACAGGCGGAGCTGCATCATTTAGAAGGAGAGCAAAGGACCACACAGGGTCCAATCAAATCAAAAACATCTCCCAACAGAATATCACCTAATCCAATTTCACAGAAACAACACAGCACATGTTGTATTGTTATAACGATGCTGAATGATTATGTGGCAAAATGATTTTCTGTTCCCTTCTCAACAAAGTAGTTATGAACTGTGAACACGATGCTGAAGGTCCCAGCGCTTAACGAAGAAGTTGTCTTGTGCCAAAACCTCCCAAACTTCAACATTTAAAGCAGCGTCCAACTGTTTATTTTCCAATTTCATCTATGCACATTTCTATAAAACCTTTTTCCCCCAAAACTTTACAATGCCCTTATAAATATTTAGAAATAAACTGAGTGGAGGCGTTAAGTAAAAGCTCAATTCCTCAGCTCAGGATGTGGTCGGCAGAGGAAACATTAAGCAGAGATGAAATTCAGCTCCTTTATTTTTTAGCTTCTACGACGTTCATTCATTACAGCCAGAGTGAGTTTCTCACGAGTTCCCTGGAGAATCTCAGAGATACTCGACAAGACGTACGAAGCTGCGCGGCGAAGCGTCGTGCTGCATTTATTCGTGATTTGTGAAGAGTGTTTGTGTAGAAACTGATGCAGGAACAAGATCCAGAAATGATCAAGGATACAGTAAAGACTCTGATGATGGAGGCTCCTTGTGGTTCGCGGCGGTTCAGTCTGCATTTTGTTGGCCTTTTCATGTTGTTGGCAGTTTGTCAATGCGTGTCAGTTTATCAGTGTTTGTGCATTCAAGCAGGCATGTGCTGTCCCTTCAGTGTGTGTGTGTGTGTGTGTGTGTGTGTGTGTGTGTCCAGGTGTGTGTTAGCGAATGCGTCCGCCTCCGTGAGAAAGATAAAGTAACGCCCGGCCCGCCTGCATTCACCCCGAACAAAAGGAGCATTTCATGTCCCGGTGCGCTCCATCTCCCGTCTTTTTTCTCCTGTTTACTCTTTAAAAAAGGAGAGGAAATTAATTCCCGGACGCATCGGCTGATAAACACAGACGTCTAATTACAGAGTGACAAACACAGACTTCTTTTTTTTGTTGTTGTGTTCGGACACACAGGATACTGAGATGAAAAGGAGAAAAAAAAAAATCACCTTTTTCTTGACTGTGGCCCAAACATCACACCATAACGCTTTATGGTGTGATGTTTGTTTTGAAGGTGCACACATAATAAATGTCAGTGAAGGCCTTTAACAAAGAGCGGCAGCAGAGGGAAGGCTGACTGTTGTTCGGTCTGTATGGTACTAGCTAGCTTCGCTGTTAGCCTGTTGGTGACACTAAAGGCAGGAACATAAGGTCCCAAACATTGGACGTCTGATAAGTTTGGGGAGACTCAGACGAGTTTGGCAACAAATCTGTTCGGTGTGTTCAGCTCTGTTGGAAGCTTTTGGAACCGAGCAGACGGTGTTTGGTCAGATTCAACTTGCAAAGTCTAAGAGTGTCGGCGGTCGCAGGATTGGATCGGATGCTCTGATTAGTCGCCTGCTAGCTTAGATTTTTCCCTCCTGCGACGTCGTCGTAAAAAAACGAACCCGGGAACAGACAACGTGACCGTCAGCTCAGCCATAATAATCTCTCAAGTAATGCCAAGTGTATTCCACAAATATCTCCTCAGGTCAAACGAATACTGAGCCAATGCTGTGCATGCTTTGTTGTTCTCTGATGATCTATGGTCTGAACTCTGTTCCGTCATTCCCTGTTTTCCTGTTTTGGATTACTGGCACGAGACCATCGGCACCAGATGTTAAGGAGATGTACACGCTGCTGTGTAGTTGGCAGGAGTCAAGGCGGTTTGTTTCAATGCAACTATTCTGCCAAACGTGTCAGAAGAGAGGCAACAGAGTGGTCGGATAAACGCAGTTGGCCGTTGGTTTGAGTCTGGACCCCTAAACACAGAAGTTCATGTGTTAGCGAGGCTGCATCCTCTCCTCCAACCAACACATCAGAACTTAAATCATAGCCTCATTTTTTTCTTTTGCAATACAGCGAGCTAGTTAACCAGTGACAAGTGAAGACAGGACAGGATACAGAAGTGAACAGGAAGGATTCAGGTAAAGGTAAGACAAGCAGGACTGAGGCCGTGGAGCGTCTCTGTCCAGACAGTGTTGGATCGACTAATAATAACAACTTGAACTGAGAATTGCCGAGTCGGAGTGGGTGTCATCTTCTGCTGTTAGGTGCAATAATATGTGTCTGTGATAACGTGTGTGGGCTCTCAGCACTTTCTGTGATAACTGCAGGTCTAATTGCTGCAGTGTGTGTGTGTGTGTGTGTGTGTGTGTGTGTTGTGTTTGAGATGAGGAAGGAAGGCTGTGATGCACGACCACTGTGAGCTGCTGCAGGATGAACAGCTGGGTGCGGTGACTTCCCCCCCAGAGTCTTGTCGCCGCGGTGAGGTTACCAGGCAACCAGCGGAGATGCTGCACAGATGTGCCGGTGCGATTGATAATCCGCTCTTTCATGGAAGCCCAGAAATTAACATCTTTACATCGCTGTTTGTGGAGTGTAGTAAGCTGAAAAGTCGCATATTGATCTTCTATTTCCTGATTAATGAAAACACAATAATCACTACAGGTTTATTTGTTCGAGCTTGTTTCATCCCTGGTCAGTGTTGATGAATTGAAGCTTTCAAAGCCTGTATGTTAAAAAAAAAACAAAAAAAAACCTTGACCCCAACAAGTCCACTCAGATCACATTTATCATCTTAACCCCAAACTGTCGAGGCAGAAACTGAAGGTCAGCTGATGAGATCAGGACAACCGAGCGTTCCCTGGAATCATGTCTCAGAAAATCATTTGTCTTTACTGAACTGTGAGATATCCCTATGAATATATAGATATTTTGACATAGTCCTCGATATTCTCTCTTTTCTACATATTATATTTTTGTCAAGTTTGCAATAATCATATTCTTATGATGTAAATGTGGACACTTGGTGAACAGACAGGAGAGACAACAGATCAATATCCTGCAGGTTGTTGTTCTCCACACTCTCTGGAGGGGAATAGAGATGGAAAAAAAAAAAAAAAAAGCCGCAGCTGCTTCAATCATCAACAAGTTCGATTCTTCCATTTGGATCCACTGCAGTAACTCTAATAACAGGAACTTTATGACTTTGCTCTGAATGAAGCTCTGATGATTCATCCTCCCCCTGCTTCAAGGTGGAACACATCATGCAGTTTAGATGAATGATGTTTGGGCAAAGCTGAATCAATTTACTCTCTTCTTCGTGCAGCATGTTTTTTTTCTGTTAATAGCAGGTCCTTTTGATGCAATGTCAGCTTTTAGAGAATGTAAATTGAAGCTACGCATCACGGAAACACCTGCCTGCTTGTTAGAAACACGCTGGCTGATGAGAGACAAGGCGTACATCATGAATCATCCCCCAACGCAGCATCTCATTAAGACATCTTTCAAATCCTCTTTACGAGTTCGCTCGTGTTCGATGTCTCCGTGCTGGTATCATACAGTCTATTAAATACTGCGGCGAAACAAATCATCCTTCAGATTTTCTTCCTGTTTCTTCCTGTGAGATATAATATGCAGGAAGAATATGTTGAAAAGTCAAAAACAACCAGAATGTCTAACCTTTGTTAGACATTCTGCTGAGATCATACAGAATGTTTCCAGTAGTGTTCAAATGTAAAATCTAGGAGTTTACTCAAGGTAACGCTGTGTTTTACATTAGTTTCCTGTTGCTATAACTTCCAGGAGCGAGTGAGACTTACAGTAACGCTGAAAAACCTTTAAAACAACACTTGGTCTGTGAATGTCACCCTGAGATTCCACCAGTTACGTGTCCGCTGTGTTACGGCTCCCATCCGGTTTTGCTCCGCCACCCGGCGGACTAGAATATCTCCCGTTGCCAAGTCGTATCTATGGTCCGTCCTATTTACTGGAGGAGTGAACAACGTCTCCGTTGCATAAGAATCTTACGGGAGAGTAATGATTGTTCCAGGTATTAGTCAAACCCTCAGGCGTTACCAGGGAAACTGAGTTACGGCTTGTGAAAAACTTTATATTTTGATTTTAAAATTTGTGAAAATATAAATCAATGGTCTTAATTTCTTGTCTTTGCAAAGTGACCATGGTATAAGCAGGATGATGGCCGACGAGGTGTCCATAATCAGGAATTAATGGACTTCGCAGAGACAACTGTCCACCGCTGCATGTCGGACGGTTCTTAGGCCTCCGTGTCGTCCATTAATTCCTGATTATGGACACCTCATCAGGCATTATCCCTTACTTAGGTACACTCCATCCATTAGTGACTCCTGATGTGTTTCCATGGTGCAGCCCACATGATCATTTGAATGCATCACAGGCAGCCGTGCAAGAGAAATTTAACATGTGGATGAATATTTAAATTCGAATCAAGATTAATTGCCTCAAATAAAAAGTTAATGTCTTTTCTTTTCTTTTCTTTCCAGCCAGACCCTGGTGAAGGCCCGAGGGTCCAACTGTCGATTTAAGAAAGAGAAATGGAAAACAGAGCCGGAGTGCTAAATACTTTCTTCTACCTTCATCCATCATCAGTGAAACACATTTAACTTCTTTATTAGGTTTTTTTTCTGTAAGGAACAATAAGTTATGGATGTGTGGAGAACATCAGGTCCAGGCGATGGGCACTAAAAAAGCTGCTGTTTTTTCTGAAGCTTGAGCCGTTAGTGAGCTTGTGTGCGCACGCTAATGTGTTTGCATCGTCGTTGAGGTGTAAGTGCAGAGCAGCTGACCAAACAGGTGGGAGTGACCCCGCTGCAGCTCGGCTTACCAAGGACGTGGCAGGCAGCGAGGACTCGACTGTTTGCTTGACGACTGCTACCGGCTTTGCATTCATCCGTGAAAGCTGATTGGAAACAGTGACCAGGCAAAAGGACCCAGCTCGACCTCGGTACTGGTGACTGAACAGATTGTACAGAGGAACTCCAGATCGTTTCAGGCTTTTAAAGAGAAGTCTGCTGGTCCGTCTGTCTTTAGATACAGCGTCACGTTAACTGACCCCGTGTGTTTTTGATCTTCAGCTGTTCTCTGGCTCACATCCATCCAGTTTAAAGTACATAAAAACAAAACCATGTCACTTGGTTTGGATTTTTTCCTGCTGATTTATATTTTTGTTTCTATTGTCTGACATAAACTCTAGAATGTTACACTTCTGTTGTCGTTTAACATCGGGGAAAATGTGTTGGAGTTATGATACAACTCTCGATTACTTTTATTTCTTCTGGTTTCACGAGACCTCTGCGGTGTCCACCGAGAGGAAGAAAAGAAGGAAGGAAAGAAGTAAGGAGGCAAGGAAGATGTTAGAAGGAAGGGAAGGATAGATGAAAGAACAAGATGAGAAACAAGATGAGAAAAAGGTTGAAAGGTTGGAAGGAAAGAGGGAAGGGAAGATGGACGTGCTGAGAAAAGCTTTGGAGAAAAGTTTGTGGAGGGAGCAGAGCTCTCAGGAGCAGTTTGGATTTTTTTTTCTTTTTTAGTATTTGAAAGCTGTCTGAGTCGTTGTGACATCACTGTCCATCTGTCACACACACACACACACACACACACACACACACACACACACACA
>JARJLU010004731.1:0-11108 GCA_030272975.1 Sparidentex hasta
TATGCATTGTTTTATAGTGGGATAAATGTCATCTGACTCTAGCACACTCATTTGCATTGTAGCCTGCATCTCATGTCAAAAAAGCTTGGTGTTATTGGCATTCAAGTGTAAGGACCACACCAGCATGTAACCGGATAAAAGTGATATAGCAGTTGTGTTTATATGCTGTTTAACTTGCCACAGCTGAGTAGCTAATTAGCCATCTAACTTACAAACATGAACAGACATGTCCAGGATCCTTTGGTCACGACATTAAGTATAGTCTTTACCCTGCCTGCTACCTGGTACAAAATCTTTGTAATGTCCATGAACCCATGAATGAATGGAGCAGGTCACAGCAAGCAAGGAGGAGTGATGATGATGCTACACAGTGGCAGTTTAGCTGCCTTGTACCCTTTATGCCTGCCTGTATATGGATTTCCACGCATCCAAATGATATCAATACAGTAGCAACAGTCATCATTACAGATCAGCCCTCCACCCAGGCTCCACCTCTCGCATGAAACCAACAGAATATTTCCAGTACATGAGCACATCTGACATGGGCATATTCCCATTGTGCGCTACGTGTGTGAAAGGGCAACTCTGTCCAACAATGTCCAAACCTGATCCTCCAGACATTGCTTGGACTTCATGAGTAAAAGAAAAAATGTGGTTGATTAAAGTCTGTGACTCGTGTAGTGTGTTGCCAGATGATAGAGGCCGCTGACTACTGTTTAATGCATCATTTGATGGGCTCTATCGCTACATGTTTTCCATCTATGTAGCATTTTTTTTGGGATGCTTTTCCACACCTGGACAGAGGTTCTAAGGATGAAGGGTCAGTTTGGGCTCATGGACCATCCAATTTTACGTGATTAACTGATCGTTTCTCCTTCATAAATTCATTTCCAGTCAATCAAACTACTCTGAAGATGATGGAAGATTGTCCAATTATTTATGGCCCTAATAAAATTAAAACCATGTCGTGTAATCAAATTGCGACCATGTGGAATATTTCACAAGTGAACCCGAACAACTCAGCGCCGTGGTTATGCCTCCTCCCTTTCGGCTTTCAGCGCTGACGTGTCTTCTTATCCTCGCTGACACGTCAACTAGCGGAGAATCCATCGCTTAACAGTCGCTGCGTACATTGCACATACGATTGTTGCATTAACCTTAATCCCCTCTCCCTTGCTGCCGTAGGGCCTCAGTTAGATGTTTCTGCTTCTGCGGTCAGTCTGTTCCCATTCTGTTGCCTGACTGTTTCCCGTTTGCCACCTTCCACCACCTTTAATGAAGCTTGCTGCCCCCTTTAAGTCTCTCTGCATTTGACAGTAATGTGACACAGTAATATCTAATGATGGGCCCCACTCCATCCACATCACTGATGAATAATACATATCTGCCACCTTATACACTGCATTAGTTAGAAGAACAAGATGTGTGTGTTTTTGTATGGTACCTTTGTGTGCGTAAATTAATTAAAGATGAATATATGCACATTCCTACCATTCTGAGTGACACTAAAGGTAAAAATAAATAGGTTATCAATGAATAATTGACTGTAGGATGGGAACGTTGCGTCTCAGCCGCCCCTGTCCTTGCTGGAAGTGAGGTGTCCACGAGGCCTTTCGCTTTGTCTCCGATAGCCCTGTTGTGCAGATTAAGGGCGAGCGAGAGGGCATTACAGGGAGTGCTAATAGGCTAAGCAGTGTTTTCCCAGGCAGAAAACTAGATGGAGGAACCCAACACTGCGTGCACACACACACACACACACACACACACACACACACACACACCCTCTCCCTCACCCCAAGCCTTCTTGGTGACAGTAAGTGTGTAGAAGAAGCCACTCCACACACAGAGCTGAGTGGCACTTCGAATCAGCCTCAAATGTACTCAAGCTTCACGTCACATTTGTAAGGTTGATTTCAGTCTAAATGAGTCACCGCGTGCGCATACATCTCTGTCTGCACATAAACATCCGGAGCATCCACACATACACACACGGCGGTTACTAACACCCTCACACACTCTGGCAGGGCGAGTTTATCCTTCAGTGTTTGACCGTAGTAAAGACGCTGCCAGTCATTTGCAGAGAAGCTCGTAAATCCACAGGAAGAAGGAAGTAAAAGGAGCCAATTATTTTTAGATCTCCGTCCCTCTAATCAGCCTAGTGAGTCACATAAACATTCACCTTCTGAGACCTCCATCCGTTTTACAGGGACACCCTCTGTAAGTGGGAGCGCAGGAGGGTGGGAGTGTGTGGGTGTGTGTGGTTGCGCGCGTCTGACTGCTTATATGTGTGTTGTATGGTCGTCTTGCTTGTTCCCAAGTGTATTTAACCTCATGCTTGTGTCTGCATATGATTTATTTGCATCGAGATGTGCCTGTGTGAGTCCAGGCATGCGTGTGTGTTTGTGCGATGTTTGTGACAGCAGAGTACAGGAGAATGGGGGAGAGAGCAGTGTGTTTTACTACAAAGTCAATCGCCAAATGAAAGAGGTGGGAGAAATTGTCCTGTCAGTCAGAATCAAGCCTTGGCTATATGTGTTTATGTTTGTGTGTGTGTGTGTGTGTGTGTGTGTGTGTGTGTGTGTGTGTGTGTGTGTGTGTTTTAGTGTATAGGAACTCCACGGCTCCACAACCGACGCTTGATCATGACCTTGATGTCCACTTAACTTACTAACTTCAGTGCCCACACTGACCTTCCCTTTACATCCAGTAGATCTTGTTTTCCTGATAGATATACTCAGAATGTCATTCTTGTATGAAGCGCTTTGCCAACTCATGGCAATGTTTTGTACATGCCCTGTCATGTAGCATGACATCTATGTCAAATGGTAACATATACGTTTTCACTCAACTTCCTGAGATACTCAAATCCACCTCCTCCTGCACACAGCATTCTGTTACAGAGCAGGACTAACAGTGTGACTGCTTCAGACGAACTGGACGAAATGATATATTGTATGTAAAGCCATAGCAAAATGAATTCAAAGTGCCATCATGTAACATTTCTGCAGAGTGGAAATCATCTCCCCGTTGTTTAATGGTAGCTAGAAACACCCAGTGCAGAAGCTAGATGTAGCTGAACTTTGTTTGAAAGAATAATTAAAAAAAAAAAAAAAAAAGGTTCAGAGTCAGAGAAGTCAGCTCAAGAATGACAGAAAGCAAAATTATGTAACTATTTTACCACAGCTCCCAAACCATTTTGCAGATACAGTGAGTTTTAATACTACGCTCCCCCGTTGCTTGTTACTGCACGTAACCTCAGCGAGTGGGTAGCACCACAGCACATAATGCTTTATGGCACTACATCGCACACAGCACCAACTATCGCTGATTTTGTTAAAAGTGGTTTTCACTCTTCTGTCCGCTGCCTGCTCTGCCTCAACTCTTTGCTTTACACAGATTCCTGAAAGCAACCTGCGACCCCTCGAGCTGACCCTGCTCAGAGAAGTGGTCGGGGAGCACTGACATTTGTTCACATAGCCTTAACAGCAGCTTTGGACCACTGGAAGGAAGACGTTTTCAGGTCGGGGGCCATACTGGACACCATAATCCAATGCTGGGCAAACAGGCAATGGAACCAGCCTCAGCAGCCTCTAACGTGAAGAGACGGAAGAGGAAGTTGATTGTTGTTGTTGAATATTAAGCAGTATTGGCTAATGTGTATGTCTTGTGCTGTGGAACTTGTCTGATGTTTGGCTGTGTTAGAAAAGTATCATGTTGACTTCAAGACATAGGTTATGTGCTCAGGAGAGACATTTGTTCTGATGTGCCAAGTTCTGTCTGTAATGAGCACATAACTTTACATTACAGCTCACAAATTGTTACAGGAACCAGCAAATTGTATTTACAAGAGTTGTGTTACACTGGTAAGGGGCATCAAACTGCACAATAATGTTACTTTATTAAAGAGCAAGAACATACAACAATAGGTGCAATTATCATTAAGGCAGTATTTCCACTGATACATTACAGTCTTTGGATAGTGAACAGCTTCATTGAAATATACTATTACTTGATTTGATACAACTATTTATTTTTTTTCCTATTTGAATCATGCACCAAAATAGACAAATGAAATAATAAAAAAACAAACAGAACAACAAAAACAGCCTTGACAGTGACACATTCCAGGGTGAAATGAGCCAACAACCTTCTGGCTACAGACTACTCCTCCTCACCCCCAACCCCCTGCCCGGCTCTTTGAGTTCAAAAAGCGAGTGGAAGGGAGGAAATCTGAGTGCCTTTGACACATAGCCCATCCATATCCCTGCTCTGTCACTGCCTTTCCACTCCCATTCTCATTAGGGTAATGTGATTTTACAAAGTGGCAGTAAGGAGGGGAGATGAGGCGACAAACCGGAGTGGCTGCTTGACGTCTCGCCGCATCGCGACAACTCATCCCGGCGCCGGATCCCTGATTGGCGGTCCCGCTGAATGCTACTGAGTCGTGAGGAAACGTGTCATTTCTGAACATCATCTTTAGCGATGATGGTGACTCTGACACACAAATGCACACACAAGCGCACTCTCACACGCTCACACATACACAGACAAGCGGAAGGCAGGAAAGATGGGAAAAGATGGTCAACATGTGCAACAGCTGTATAAAAATGCATCAAAAATTAGAAATTAAATGAAGCAGCTTTGGCATGGATGAATGAAATCATATGTGAGAAACAGAGAGCAAAGACTAACACACTCAAAAGAGCTTGTTCAACCTTTTTCCCTTTGTTATCCCTCCAGAGGACATGGATGCATGTAGGACTTATAGCAGAAGGACTTTTAGAAGTCATCTCTCCCTTGCTGTCGACTGACCAGCAAGTCTGCGGCTGTATCTAATATCATTCGACCAAGAAAAACTTCAAGCATACTTACTGCTTTAGAATGTCAATCTACTGAATTTTATCATTTATCTATGATCATAGTGTTGCATTCAAAAACTGTCATTGTGCTAAATCATTAATCATTTTATACAGATATTATTTTAATTGTTTTCTACATGGTAATATATTTGTCCAACTTTGTTTTAGTTTGGAGAAGTTTGTGGTGGGTTTTCTATATGTTTGGTGTTGTCTGTGTTAGGTGCTTCAGAGGTGCTGTGAGCAGCTGGAAAGGGCCATCTCTCCTCTGGCGTGACTGACGTCTACTCTCACAATCAACATCTGCTGAATAGCCCTGTCCACCTTGTGCTCGCTTACCTGGTGATTTTGCCAGTTCTAGTGGTACATGGTCACAGAGCTGTACTCTATTTGATAATTATTTCCTATGACTTGTTGTTTCTTTGCCTTGCATAAATGCTGGAATTCATTTCTGTATCATAGCGGCAGAGACTGGCTGGAATGAACCAGCTTTGGTTAGTGTTTTCAAGGAAGGACTCTGAGAGTCTCCATGATGAGATAGCTACCCACGAACTACCAGCTACTCTGGAGGAGCTTATTTCACAGGTTATGGTTGCATCTCCAAAATGAACTCTGCATATACTGTGGGCAACCAGGACACTTCCTCCAACCTGCACTTCCATGCCAATAGTGCATGCTCAGTAGAGCACACTGATGAGCCAGACCTCTGCCTCAGTTGGCTCTTCTAACTGCATTGACCTGCCTGCCTCCAGTAGTCATGTGAGTTCTGCTTCATGTTCTTCTTGACTTCTGTGACTGTTAATGCTTTGGATGACCGTAATGTCTTCCAGGCCTTGCTTGATGAATTTCCTCCATGACATGTTAAATCTTTTTTTTTTGTTGTTGTTGTTGTTCATCTGGACGATATCCATGTTTAACAGGTTTGACTGGTGCTGTAGAGGTTGTCGGAGAACAAGCTATACGTCAAGCCTGAGAAGTGCGAGATTCATTCCCCTGCAGTTTCCTGGGGTATGTGATGGCTCAAGTGAAGGCTCCAGCCTGACCCCGCCAAGATCAGGGCTAGGGAGGAGTGGCCTAGACCAACTACCAGGAAACAATTACAACATTTTCTAGGATTCACCAACGTTTACAGACAATTCATAAGAGACTATAGTTGTGTGGCTGCCCCTCTGTCCAAGCTAACCTAACCATCGGCTCTACCTTCACCTGGTCCCCTGAGGTGGACACCGCGTTCCAGTGACTTAATCCATTATTCACTAAAACCCCTGATCTGCAGCATCCCAACCCTCTACCACAAACTGAAGAAATCAGTTTGTGGTAGAGATTATCACGGCAACACTCAGTGCAGACAGATGTGATGTTATTTTGCTCCTCCAAGATCTTGTTTTTAAACTATCTCGACATAAGCCATCAGTGTCTCTGAGTCTTCCTCATCTCTCCTGAACAGTCAAGTGAGCTGAAATTCCACAACAGATAGAGTATTGGCACAATTCCCTGACTAGTTCTGCTGCTAGGAAGACTCCATTCATGGCCTCCTATGGTTTTCAACCCTCCTGCTCTCACCTCAGGAGGGTGAGGTAGCTGTCCCCTCTGTACAAGCCCATGTCTTGTAGGGAGGTTTGGAGGGAGACCTAGGTTGCCTTATATCCCTCCATCCTTCGCAACCAAAACTTGGCAGACTTGCACCTCAGCAGCAAACCAGACGAAGGGTTTGGCTCTGACCAATAGTAGCTCAAAGCCGGGTCCCTTGAGAGTCTTTGCACTGAGGTATAAAAACCAGGGAATTATGGGGAACTGTGTTCAGTCCAGAGTTGATTTTGAAATCCGCAATGAGAGGCTTTATCTGTGGGCCCCAACACATACAACCTTTCACGATGTTTAAGATGTGTTTAGAAATTATAACCTCTGTTCACTCTTTTCCAGGCTTTTTCTCCAAACCACAAAGCTGCGACATTACCAAAACTTGACTGGTCAGTTTTAATGATGGTCCTGGAGCAACACTGATGATTTTCCACAAATAATATAAACACTGAGTTATCAAATCAGTCATTCATTCATTCAGACAATAAACACAGCAAACATTATAACTAAACTGTTGCATTGTCATTGTAAGTTTGTTAGCATAATAACATTGGCATTAAGTTCATTTAAAATCACAAAACTAAAATACAATTAAAATGAAAGGAGATGATTAATATCTATTAGAATAGATACTCTGAAATCACTTTAAAACCATGGAATAGCAAAGTGAGCAGACTGACTGAATCTCCTCAACAAAAGCATGAAGCCTGGAAAGTGTCAGCTGCAGCTATATGAAGTGTTTTCCTTCCCCCTTAACCCAAAAGCAGTTTCACAGACTTTTAATTATGACAGACGGGACTGAGCGCACCGCGCTTTGACAGCAGCGTCCACTAATTGACAAAGACATTAAAGAAAGGATATATTAATACAGTTTGTATATGTCCACCATTCTCTGGTGTACTGTGTGTATGCTGCGCACTGACATATAGATGCATTCTGTCAGCACTGTAGCCATGCAACAAACACAAACAGAGACAACCGCGTGGACAAACATCAAAATGTGCTGTCTCCCACCAGGGTTGACAGCCGATGTTCAAATCGCTGCGAGCGTTGCTGCACTGCTTTGTGTGAATTGCAGCTCAAAGACGAGCACGTTGTTGATTTAACTTTTAATGCTTTGCCCGTTGAGCAAGCACCCACACCCTGCCCATCCCCCCCCCCCTTCAAATTAATTAGGGGAGACGTTTCACAAATTAAGTTTATTCATATTGTCTGTTCGCTTACTGCGACAGAATAAAATTATGAAAAAAAAGACCCCTGTACTTTTATAGCCCTACTGTTAGTGCTAACAATGGCTGTCACAAAGCAGATTTTTTTTTTTTTTTTTTCTAACACACACACACACACACACACAAACACTCCAGCTCCTCCCCTGCATTTGCCAAACAGGAAAGTAAGTGGTGGTGCTGGGGTTGGAGCTTGACTTTGTTAATCGTCAGACGACAGCTTAACAGCTTGTGCAACCGTAATTAACGCTGCTTGAAATAAACGTGACGGTTTGCACAGTCTGTGTGTGTGTGTATGTGTGTGAGAGGGTGGGGGGGATAGGAAAGGGGGAAAAAAACAATGTGGCAGATGTAAAAACTTGAATAGAATCAAATAAATAATTCAGACAAAATGCCTCATCGCCTGCCATCTCAGGTGTAAGGCCCACCTGACTGGAGCAGCGCTCCTCTCCCTTCCTCTCTTTCCCTCTCCCTCTTTGGCTGAATAATTCACGTAACCAAAGAGGCAAACACTGACTTATAAAAGCCATTATTATGTTTAATAATGACTAATACATGTCTCAAGCAGGGATTGTGAGAGAAGGGGATTCAAGTTGTTGAGGCAGGCAGGCATTTCAGTCTGAGCCAAATGGACTGATGAACGTTAGAAATGAGTTTTGCGTTTCAGTGTCGAAGCATATTTATCAGCTGCATTAACACTTCACATCTGCATGTTGTTCCAGTTTAGAGAAGGTGATTCCACTGTGTGTATATATATATATATATATATATATATATATATATATATATATATATATATATATATATATGCTTCATGTTTGGAGTGACATTTGTTTGATGTTTAAAGAAGAATATGAATATAAGAATATGAGATTTACTAGAGAGTGTACAGATTTATGTGACACTATAAAAACCCAATGCTCGGATTGACTGGGTGGGGGTCAATACCCTCCCCAGGCAGCTTAACAACCATTCACACGTGGGTTTACCTAGCTCAAGCAACCCACATGAAGGCTGGTTTAGTCAATCATCCACAAGTGGCCCTGATTACTTGGTAAGGACACTCCCACACAGAGAAACAAACTCCCCTCCTACTAGATAGAACTGAAGAAGCCTTTTGGGTGGAATGTCTTTGAAAAAACTGATACGTGTCCAGTTGCCTAAGATACAACACTTAGAATATACAAAATTATTTGCCACAAGATATAGAGTACAATAAACAGAATTGGTGGGACATTCTGAATTTCAGAATTAGCATTAAACAATAAACATAAAACAAGTAACCTTTCCAAAATGGAACAATATTTCGGGGGATTTTTGGCTCCAACCTTTACTGTTTAAACCTGTCTAGATGCTATGCCCTGAGACCCCACAAGCAAAGTTTCTCACAAAATTGGATTTCTTTTAATTGGGATGCAAATCTGCAACTTCTATAATAAAAGTAGGTCTCGTGCTATAATCTAGTTTGTTACACAATACCACCTGTTGAGGTTAGGCTAAGGGCAGGGACCTTGCAAAAAAACTTGGTAGATGATTGGACAAACCATCTGTCTATCGCCATCAATCATGAGTTGACCTTAACCAATCGATCAATCAATCAATTTTTCTGCTAGCACTTTTGGCCACTCAACGAGCCGCCCGTAACAGGCACATATCTCCCCCTGAAATTGATACTCAACTCATGTCTGTGCAGGAAACCTGAGAGGAAGCTGTGTTCAAAAAAAGATAACGTCCTCTGTAATTAACACAGCCGCTTTGTTAGTGATGATTCTTCTTTCTGTGACAGAAAAGCAAAACCCTGGCCATGCTGGGCTGCTGCACCGAGTCAAACTGAGTAAAGTCAGGCTGGCAGATGAAATGGGAAAATGGCATTAGTTAGGATGGACCCCAGCACACAATATTTTGATTTGCACACTAGTAAGTGGTTGTGAAACACACACATAGACACACACACATCATTACATGTGTTTACTGTTTACATAATTTAGTTATAGATTGATAATATAGTCTATTTTTACACCCCTGCTTACTGAAGCCAGTTCAGGGAAGAGCGGAAGCATGTTTTCCATGGAGAAGCACCGTTCTTTGCTCTACGAGATGCTGTTCTAGCAAAGCTGACTCGGTGAGCCACAATCTATGTTTCCAAACAGCCACTTCTCTGATCGGTTGTCACACCAGAGCCATGCCTGGAGCTGTAGTTCCTCATAGGATGCTTATTGGTTGAACCACTATGGTTTTGCCACAAACCAAAGCTTGAAGCCTGGGTGAGAAAATCCAGCTGCCTCGCAACCTAAAAGCGGTATGCAACCTGGGAAACACAGAGATGCAAAAGGGATTTCATGGTCGCATGAGTATTTTCGGGGTTTCAAGACATTTATTTTCACTTTATCTGACTTTTTTAAAAGTAAAAATAATGACCGGTGTTTTTCAGGCCTCTAAAAAGTGTTACAAATTAGCGCAACTCATAATCCTGGGAAAAAGAGGTCAAAGGAAGAGATTGCTGTGTATTAATGGGCCAGAACTCAAATACTGATGGACAGCATGATAGTCATACAGTATCTGAGAGTTCTTCCATTTTTGTGCCACCAGTTTTCTGTTATAAGAGTAGGGAACATATTTTATATTCCCCAAGTGAATGGAGTATAATGAATAACATAATGTTTTAACAAGGGCCGCGAGAACAATTGTATTCTGCTCCTGTGGAGGCACGAGACTTGCAGCTTTCTCCTTCTGCAGGCCTACCCCTCCTCCTTACCAGGGTTAATAGGGTACATACGCCCTTCTTGTTCTGGTGAAGTATTAACAGCCAACATGCTTCACACCACAGTTTACATATTCATGCTGCCGTCTTCAAACTTCTAATTATCTCTTTTACCTTTTAGGTTGAAGACAAAAAACAAACAAGGATTTTAAGATTTACAAGAGACATGTGTGAGACAAGAAAGAAAGAAAGAAAGCAAGATGGTGTTAGGTGGGTGCAAAATGTTTTAGCATATAAATAAACTAATTCATCAAAAGCTTTTTTTTTTCTACAAGAATAAACTCTAATTTTCCTGATGGTGACCCTGACAAATGGCTGCACCTGGCCGGTGGATGGAGAGTGGTTAAGTTACTACGCTACAGCGTACACGCCGCAGTGAGGTCAGCCCAGCGATGCCACATTGCTCAGCCAACCAGCCGACTGGTGAGAAGTCCCCCCCCTCACCTCCACATCTCTCTCTCTCTCTCTCTCTCTCTCTCTCTCTCTCTCTCTCTCTCTCTCTCTTTTTATTCCTCCCCTCTCACTCTCTCTCTCCTCACTCTAAACATCGCTTCTGTGGGGCTAATAAACGGCTGGTGTCAAAAGCGTTGTCAGTCCATTCTTTGCTTGTTTGGGTTCATCTGGACTAGTGGGGTGGTGGTGCGAGGGGATGGAGGGATGAAGGGAGGAGGAGGGAGGGGGTTG
>JARJLU010004734.1:0-11037 GCA_030272975.1 Sparidentex hasta
AGCAAAGAGCAAAGAGCAAAGAGCAAAGACATGAAACAACTAACAAGCAAGACAGAATACACTAAACAGAATACACAAGACAGAATACAATGACCAGACCAGGAGTGAGGGGAACACAGAGACTAAATACACAGACACTAATGACATGACGAGGAACAGGTGAGGAAAGAGAGGAGGAAGGGAGCCAGGTGAGATAACGAGGGGGAGGAGCACAGAGGAACAGACCAGGAGGGAACAAGACAACAGACAGAGGAAGCCAGAGGGGAGAACTTAAAGGACACATGAGGGCATGGAAAATCAAACACATGACACACAAGACAAGGAAAAAACATAACACAAGACATGATACCAAGATGTAAAATCATAAACAAGAACCCAAAATCCAAATACAAAGACAAACACAAACAGGAGTCATGACACTGGAAATCTCTTGCAGAATCCTTCAATGATTTCTCAGTGTCTTGTGCCATGTCAGTCTGAGACTGTTCTCTGAGATAAACTGACACTTTGGAACAGCTCGATTTTTTTATAGTGTGTGCAGCTTCACAGCGGCAGCGAGGCCCTCCACAAATTCACCTTTGGCATGAGGTTTCAGCTTCTTAGCAATTAGCTCACTCACAATGACGAAGCTAGCCTGTGTGATGTTGTCCTGGTCTGCTCGCAGTTTGGATAAACCTGCTTGCTGGCCAGTCAAACTCGGAGAGTGGCAACTTTATCCATGTGCACTTGTCCTTTCAATGCATTCAGTTTTGCATGTTTCAGTTTTGCTATAATGACGCTCAAGGTTTGAGTTTTCATTACTGCCGAAACATCCCAACAAACCAGGCACACGGACTTACCTTTCACTTTCTCAAAGAAGAATTCATTCGTCTCTTTATCCTTGACAGACCGACACTCCGCACCAACTTTTCTTTTCTTACTCACCATCTCCTGTTTTAGCCAACGCGATTCTCCTCTCGTTGTTGTCACCTGTCAGTCACTGAGTACACGACGCAATAAGATGACACACGATGACATTTACGCTGATGTTGTGTTCAATGACCTTGTTCATGGCCTGGAAAGACAGACACCCGCCCCAGGGGCATTTAATTGCACATTTGAAGTACTTTTTCCTGAATTAATTTTTTGTGAATACATTTACGGATTGCATGCATGTGTATCATGACAAGATTCACAAACGTGTGTGGGGGCCCATTCATTGCTACTTGCAGCGTTAATAGTAATTATATCTATTTCTCAAATTGACAGGAATCTGCCATCATTGAGGATGTTCCTGTCTTCTGACTCACTAATGAAAAATAAATATATATTATATTATATTATATCATATATTTTCTCTTCATATGCATCGTTATGTTCACTATTCATCTTATATTGTCCAGCTGCAGCCTTTAAATTATTAGACTCATTGTACCGGTAGCATTTCTTATCAGTAACAAAGTCTGATTTGTCTAGGAGTGTCATTTGTATTGTCATTTGTATTTTTAATGATTTCCTGAGAAGCAAACTAGCAACTCTAACAATGGAGACTGCTGTTTGCATCCTGTCTCCTAGCCTAAACTATGACCAAAATATTTCTGTAACCTTCTCCAAGTTGCCATCACTTTGACAGAACTTAACAGAGGTGGCAGGTCAGAAAACACTGATATATATAATTTTGTAGCTGTTAAATGCATATATTTGGACGGCATCAGTTCCTTCAGATGATTGAACTGTGGGTTGTGTTAAGATAGAGTAAACATAAAACAATAGAAATGAGATGCCCCCCATGTTAAAGGAAAAGCTCACCTAAAACTTTGACTTAAGTCATTATCTATCCATCAATGCAGATGGAAAGTCAGGTGAAGTGTCGTAGTCTACAATGCATTTCTGAAGGTTCACAGCGAAAGTGTTGCAGCATAAACAACTGAGGAAGATGGAAACATCTTAAAATGCAAGAAAACAGCTCTACAAAACACATAAGAGGTCTCTTTACAGCTCATTCAGCATAGTCAAGATCCCAATTTGATTTTAAAAGATGTTATTTACACTCTTTATTAAGTAAAATCTTCACTGTCGCTTTAGCGCAGTCCCTATCTATGGGAGTGAACAAGCTTGACCATAAGGGTGGGTGTCAAAACATGTGGTCTCATAACTGAGACCTCAGAGATGAGATCTCAATGCATCCAGGGACGCTCAAGAAATGTTCAGTGGATTAGGAAAATTTCACCCAACCTTCTATTGGCATGGTGGTGTGTAGATAATGACTGAATCTCCATTGTCTCTGGCCCAAGGTCCTTTTTGGGAATCTTACAAAATGAAGGAAAAACATTTTACCTGCATACTGTATTTTAAGACTTGGATTCTTTATAAATAAAAATCTGTGTGACTGTTGCATGTGAATGAGGAAAGTCTTGCGTCACAATAAAATGAATGACATACAGCAAGACTTTCCTTTTTGCTTTCTACAAAAGGGATGCCTTGACATGTGGATAAACCTGGCCTCACCAATCTCACTGCACTGCAATTACTTTCTTTAGCACCATTTTTCCACACATATAATTTTTTTTTTCTGCTCTAAAGCTCCTGCCACCACCATCACCCCTTCTACCTTTGGGTCAAACTCTTCCAGCACCATTTTAATGATGCCTCCCCTTCCTCTGTGCTCAGTAGAGATATTAATAGTAGAGGTTAGTGGATTGCACACTTGAACCACACAGTGTGGTCCCACTGAAGGCAGGCGGCTGCAATAAAGATTACCCTGGGAATTAGGATTGCTTTACAGGCCCGTAAACATGTTCATTGCAGTATGCCATTTAGACATTTAAGAGCCATCTCTATTGCATTTTATTTATTAGGAGGTGGATGTCCTTCACAGTGATGCATGCTGACTTTTATAGCCGAGACAGTTGTACTGCTGCAAACTCCAATTATATATATCTGTGTTGGATGTTGGATGAATCACAGTTCTATGACCAGGGTAGTATACTTTTGATTGTTGAGCATACATTTATATAGTGTCTGGTTTTGAACATACTGTTGAGCAGCTAAAGCCTGCTGAGCCAATGTACTGTATACAGTCTGATCTGTGGGCGGGGGTCTGTGGGTGTGTGTGTCTTAAGGGGGTGACAAAGCCCTTGGAAACTGTTTGCCTCTCTGCCTTATCTGCTCGAGTAGTGAAAACCCAGCCTGTTTGAATGCTTATCTGGCTCAAGTTTTTGCCACCATTGTAGGTTTTTATAGACTAAAATAACCACATCTATTTGCTGATACTGTTTGTTTGGTGTCTGTGTGAGCAGTTGGTGAAATTTGGTTTTGAACAGTTCAACATTTTGGAAAGATTTGACAAACAAAACAACTCTTTTTTTAATCTAATACACTTACATACAGTAATGTGAACTTTGCTTCAGTTCACATTACTGAGTATGCTCACTGTCCTGGTGACCATAGTTCTTGTTCTACTACATACTATTTTAGTATTTGTTATTCCTGTTATGCTAAGGTATCATAGTCTTGTTTTAGGCAAAAAAAAAAAAAAAAAAAAAAAAAATCATCTGTGACTTTTGGGTTTATGTGTTGGAACTATATTTAATTCATCTACCCATCCAGGGCTGTTTTTGCATTGTCTTCTACTTTAGTGCGAGTTGCCAGATATAGTCACTGAGCATGGTCATAGTATAGGTCTCTAAATCGACCTGGTTGTAGGAGGCTTTACAGTCACGGTGTCTTGTTCCATCTGCCAGTTATTAGCTAGTGTATGTAAAAACACAAATTTATGCTTTTACACTACAGGTAAAACAGATGACCTCCAACATGTTATTTAATGAACATTAAATGTGTTGATTGACTTTGGTCTATGTGTATTACTCTCTAGGTTAACATGTCCTGAATCCAGCTCTATACATAACACATGTTGGTATTGATCCTCTTATCTATATTTAGCCTTTGATATTTTATCAAACTATTCAAATGGTCAGAAGCACGATCTGATATCAACTTGTTGCTTTTGTTCCTGGAACATCATAATTCATTTTGCTTCCTATGGCGATTATGGCAAAGCTAAGCCCATAGCTGAAGCAAAGAGTTGTAGCTGAATGGATAAACATGATGACGTCAGACATTTTGAGAACTCCTGAAAATCAGACTCTTTAGAAATTAGTTCTCTAAGAGGTGTTGTCAGGGTTCAGTTCTTAGCTTGAAGAAGGTCTACCACCACCACCAATGAAAGTCCGTAACTCCAGACGGTCAAACTAAGTGCATTCAATGGTGGCTGATTTGTCTTGGTGTCTTGTCAGAAACCATTACTGTGACAAATTTGTTTGTCTTCAGTTTGCTTGACGATGACATCAGCCCCTCCCATGAGGCCTCATCTCTGATACCCAGGCACATGTGGGCGTCTGACAATCCTGGCAGCCCTATCCCTTTAGGGTCAAACATAGAGGTGGTGAAATTAAAAAGACAAGGGGTAACTGGGACAAAGAGTGGGGAAACACAGAGATGTTCCCTGTATTTGCTAGTAATTGCCACAAAATCATCCAAACCAGATTTTATAAACTGACAAAATGACGACAAGTGTTGTATGTCATCATACTGATGAATGAATTAATAAATATTGTGACTAAGTTTGTCTCTGAATCCATAAAACTAAATCCTGCTGACCCTTGTATTGCTGATCTGTCTTTCTTTATTAATATAAGGGTCTCTGGTCAACCTAAACATACAGTGCAGTCCAGCAGCACATGAAAGGCACCTTTTTCTTCAAACTGTTGTCTTTATATTTCTCTTGATCAGTGCTAGCAATGCTGCATGTTGGCCTTTATATGGACTACATTGAGATGCCCCACGGCAGTTGGAGAATGTGTTCTCAGCATTAAGCCATGGTTAGCAAGAGGGGGTAGCCTGGTAGTCTTTGAAATCAGTACCCTTAGGGGCACATCAGGTGACAAATAGAAATTCAAGACAGTTCAGTTTAATTAAATCCTGTTGTTCCGTGAGGACCACTATCAAGCCATCTACTTGTTAAAGAGTCAGGTCTGAACTCCTTCCTTTCTGCATGGCAGTGTTGTACTGGAAGTACCAAGGCATTTTTAAAAATGTGTTCTGCTGTTGTAACTCCACTAACAATAGATCATTCTCACACAGTGGCCATATTCCTCATGCTCAGGGTGGGAAGCTCACTGCTTCGATCATGCATATTGGATCAGGCTTGTTCATGCAACACCCTCCGGAAGTAAAACATAAAGAACAAATAATGAGAGGACTACACTGTGTGACCCTACAGACTTTTAAACAGAGGTTTGTATCCACTATCAAGGCAGTACTGCCCTCTGGTGGAGAAAGCCTGCATGTACAATCAAAAGTGTAGACAGTCAAGCTGTTCTTTCATCATTTGGCAATAAAATATCTACATTTTTCAAGTTTCATGATTTTGCGATTGGAAAGTTATGGTGAAAGTGGGCGTGGCGTACATCACTTAATACAGCTGTATTCAGGGAACGCGCAGATATAAGATTTACTAATGCACAACATAATATGCGGCCGTTATGTGCCCAAAATCCTTTTGCATTGAATAAAGCGCCACCTGTTGGTCATTTTTGGTGTTAATGATTGGCTGTTGACATACGCTCGTTTTATGTTTTAGATCAAAACACATGAAAAACATCAGACAAATGTATTCTGTGCTGATTATTGATACCATTATGCAACATAATTGGATTAAGAAGAAGTATGGAAAATAATGTGAAGTTTTACCTGACTGTGATGCAGTATTTTATGTTCAACCAATAAAACCTAACAAGACAATGCATTCAAAAAGACAAAAGGAAGAAATAAAAACAATCTCTCTCTTTGGTAGATATGAGAAGTTGTAGCCTGCACTTGGTGTTCCATTTAATCACTGTTAGACTAAAGTGAATATGTTGTGGCTGTGACAGTGCATTAGCATGGATAGCAGACAAAACTATTCGCCACATGGGACCTGCACTTAATTGTATAAGCTAACTGTGCTATGAAGGAGGAACAAGACCATTTTTTTCACATTGTGCACAAATACTGACATGTTTTCTTAAATAGAATAGTAGGTCCTGTCATCAGTCACAGAGAGTCCTAATTAGCCAAAGAAACCTTTTTTTTTTATGTCACCTGAGACACTGGTGGAGCCTGGTCAAGTCTGACATAATAAAACTGATGATGCTGTCGGGGTTCCCTTAATTTTGCTTCAGAACTACACATTTGGGCTCAACTCAGTCTTAAAGACTACAAAACAAATGGGTAGAGTACGAAACCAAGGGCACAGGGTTTGAAATAAGAATGTGTTAAGCAGTCACAGGAGATTTGACAAAAACGTGCTACTGGCTGCATTGTGGTAGATGCAGGTATGTGGGAGGAAGTGTTTTTGGAGCTTGACAAACAATATAGCAGAGGCATCTGTACCAAAGCCAAACTTTCCATTCCCTTCTGTAACTGATGAACCAGGCCGGGTTCAGATAATCATTTACCTATGTTGTCCAGTATTTGGGTTGGGTTTAGTTGTGTCATTTGACATGGTATTCTTTTAGTCAAAATATAGTGTAAAAATGCAAATAGTCATATAACGTGATAACTGCAGCTAAATGGTGGGCCTACTATCTGTGCTGTGGCTATATGTCCTGTTTGTCATTTACAAACCCCAGCAAGATAACACATTAAATACACAAAATACACAATGCCTATTTCTTATTTTTCAGGTGGTAAACATTAATTCAACTTACAACAACTTTTGTTCTAGGTAATGATGCATTTCATTTGGTCACCTGTCACTGTAGACTCCATTAGACAGTCAGAGAATGAGCGAGGGAGTCCACAACTGTAACTCAACACACTCGCATAACAAGAATTCAACTTCAGCATATCAGATGGATTTTCATCAGCAGTGGTGGTTGTGTAAAAGTGAAGGCAACAACCATTATTAATCGCTAATTAGGTCTTAGTAGCTTTTTATCTACTTTTAACATTTTAAATCTTCAACAGTCTGGCTATAGATCTGCACACAACACTTTGACAGCAACAATTAAAGTTGTCAATGATATTGTCAATGCTT
The DNA here is from genome assembly GCA_030272975.1 of Sparidentex hasta. Lineage (NCBI taxonomy): Eukaryota > Metazoa > Chordata > Actinopteri > Spariformes > Sparidae > Sparidentex > Sparidentex hasta. The sequence continues at coordinate 7,058 of JARJLU010004734.1, forward strand.
TAGATCAAAAAAAAAAAAAAAAAACTATCTGTCACACAGATTTCAAGCCGAGGTAGCTGATCAGTCAAACTTTTTAAGTGTATTAAAAGGGGTTCCTCAAGGATCTTAGTCCCTATTTCATTTATTTAGTACAATTCATCAAATGCTGATAACACTATCATCTACTCAGTCGCCCCCTCTACTGATCTAGCTCTAAAAAACCTACAGTCTGATTTTCATATTATAGAGCAAACTCTCATTGACCTCAAATTACTACTTAATCCCAGACAATATGCATGTTATTCACAAGATTGTCACCTTCTCTGATAGACAGTAGTATCTCTACATTGAATGGGACTCCTATTGAAAGGGTTTCTAATTACAAATGTCTGGGCATATGGATAGATGATAAGCTGTCTTTTAAAATTCATATATCTGAGCTTACTAAAAAATAAAGTGTAAATTTATCAAACTTTTATCGTAATAGAGCTTGTGTTACTTTAAATTGTAGAAAAGAACTTGTTCAGGCCACTTTTTTTTAACCTTTTCTAGATTATGCAGATGCCATCTACATGCATGCTGCTCTCTCAACTTTGAAACCCCTTGATGCAGTGTATCATTCTGCAGTTTGTTTTATTACAGGTGAAGAGTTTAGAGCTCATCACTATGTTCTTTATGACAAAGTTGGATGGCCATCTTTATCTGTAAGGTGGGAACAGCACTGCATAATTTTTATCTACAAGGGCCTGCTGCATGTTTTGCCTGACTATCTCACCAGTTGTATCTCATTTAGAACTTCTTATTTGCACACTTGTTCATAAGAGTCCTTGATTTTAAACATTCCCAATCTAAGGACCGAATTGTTTTTCAGGTCTACGCCCCTCAGAAAGTGGAATGACTTACAGTGTGCGTTCAAACTAAATCATCTTATTTCTTTAAATAGTTTCAAATGCAAATTGTTCGGTGTTCTGCAGTCAGAATGTAACTGTGATTTATGATCATATTATGTACACTACCAGACAAAAGTTTGGACACACCTTCTCATTCAATGTTTTTTCTTTATTTTCATGACTATTTGCATTGTAGATTCTCACTGGAGGCATCAAAACTATAAATTAACACATGGAATTATGTTGAAATCAAAAAAGTGCGAAATATCTTAAAACATGTTTTATATTTTAGATTCCTTTGCTTTGATTACAGCTTTGCACACTCTTGGCATTCTCTTGATGAGCTTCATGAGGTAGTCACCTGAAATAGTGTTCCAACAATCTTGAATGAGTCCCAGAGATGCTGAGCACTTGTTGGCATTTTTGCCTTCACTCTGTGGTCCATCTCATCCCAGACCATCTTGATTGGGTTTAGGTCAGGGGACTGTGGTGGCCAGGTCATATGGCGCAGCACTCCATCCATCTCCCTCTTGCTCAAATAGCCCTTACACAACCTGAAGGTGTGTTTGGGGTCATTGTCCTGTTGAAAAATAAATGATGGTCCAACTATATGCAAACCGGATGGGATGACATGTTGCTGCAGGATGCTGTGGTAGCCATGCTGGTTCAGTGTGCCTTCAATTTTGAATAAATCCCCAACAGTGTCACCAGCAAAGCAGCCCAACACCATCACACCCCTTCCTCCATGCTTCACGGTGGGAACCTTGCATGTAGAAACCATCCTTTCCCCTTTTCTGCATCGTACCATGACCCGGTGGGTGGAGCCAAAGATCTCAAATTTGGACTCATCAGACCAAAGCACAGACTTCCACTGGTCTAATGTCTGTTCCTTAGGTTTCTTGGCCCAAACAAATCTCTTCTCATCTGAGGTGCAGTTAACTTGCAATTTTTGAGGCTGGTGACTTGGATGAACTTACCCTCAACAGCAGACTCTTGGCCTTCTTTTCCTGGGGCGGTCCTCATGTGAACCACTTTCATCATAGCGCTTGATGGTTTTTGCGACTGCACATTCAAAGTTTTTGCAATTTTCAGGACTGACTGACCTTCAGTTCTTAAAATATTGATGGACTGTTGTTTGTCTTTACTTTGCTGATTGGTTCTTGCCATGATATGAATTCTAACAGTTGTCAAATAGGGCTGTCAGCTGTGTATCAACCTTACTTCTGCACAACAGAACTGATGGTCCCAACCCCATTAAGAAGGTAAGAAATTCCACAAATGAGCAAGGCACACCTGTGAAGTGAAAACCATTTAAAGTGACTACATCATGAAGCTCACTGAGAGAATGCCAAGGGTTTGCAGCGCTGTCAACAAAGCAAAGGGAAAATCTAAAATATGAAACTATGAAATTGAGACTTGTTTCACACTTTTTTGTTAACTACATAATTCCATATGTGTTCATTCATAGTTTTGATGCCTTTGGTGAGAATCTCCAATGTTAATTAAATGAAAAATGTCATGAAAATTAAGAAAAAAAACATTAAATGAGAAGGTGTGTCCAAACTTTTGACTGGTAGTGTATGTCTATTCATTTTACATTGGAGAAGAGAGCTTGCTTTCAATCAACCTTCCCTTAATAAATAAAGGATTAAAGTCAAGTCTTACTTTTTTGTGTTTTGATTAAGAGACCCCCACTGGCACAAATTACTTACTGCATGTCTAAGGCCCATTACATGAAACAAAAATACCACTGTATATACAGCATGTACTATGTTTGTGCTACCTTATTGATTGAGCATATTTTTCAATCAAAGCATTATCCTAAAGACAACCAGTTTAACATGGTGCAAATACCTCTTCAAGGATGGAAATAGCAAAAAGTAAAAACAGTGAAACTTAATCTTTCCCCACAGCACTCTAATTGCTGAATTCCTGGGTAATATGTCTAATATGTGAGGATTTTGTCTGTCTTTAATGACATAGATGAGATCTGTAATTGGCTTTTGGGGATGAGAGTGATGAGTATTTTCCAAACACCTGAGGAAATAATGAAAAAACAAACATTCTTTTTAAATTTTATGCACAGGCAATTAAACAGGAGAGCATTATTTTTTGTCTTTGTGCTTCCCCTGTTGTGCCCCTGCACCTTAGAGTGGTTATGGAGAAACAAAGTGTAGAGAGGGTGATGGGTCATTTGTAGAAGAGATTGATTGAAACAGTGGAGCGAGGAGGAGCTCTGCTGATCTCACTAGGAATGTGGTCGTCTGTTTAAGGATTCGCAGCCAAGTTCCGTCAGAGGATTTGCTCCTTTCTCTCTGCTCATATAACACACTTTTCTTCTCTTCACACAGAAAACACAAGATCTGATTCAAACCTCACAGATCCAACTGCACACAAACACAGTAATGTTTCATGTGAAGTGTGGGATAGTGGGGCTTTCACCGGGTGCATGTCCCTAGGGAATGCTGATGGGAATGTCATCTAGATAAATGTCCCCATTTACCGCCCTTCCTCATTCTATTCAGCTGGGACAACACTGCTATAAACATTGCTTTTTCACATTTTAGTCGTTATCTCACATAATCAATCAATTTTATCATCCTGAAGATTTTGTATCAATTGACTACCTGACCAAGTCTATTTAACACACTGCTGGAGCTAAAGCAGATTGTTGACGACAAGAATAGCAGATAACACTGCATGAAAAGTGGGATTTTCATCAGTATGTGGCACTGTAGATTGTCGTGGAAGTTCAGGTTTGCGACTGCATGTGGCAATTTGCAGGCAACACCGAAAACTATCGTAAATTGTTGGAAATTGACGTGGACCTTGCTTAGCAGCTGTCCCCCCATGACCCCCCTCCCCCTAATTCTAGGGGAGGCTTTAACATGTAAATAAAAATGCTGTGAGCTAGACAAATGCAAAATGCAAAAAAATAAATTTTTCTAAAAGGTATTAACATCATTTTAAGAAAATCTCTCTATAAATAGATCAGGCTCAGTATAGCCTAGTTATAGACAAAATTCTAGCTTTTGGTCTTCTCGTGAGCTTCCCTTTTGTTGTGTGGGCAGATCATGCTTTGTACATAGTTGTGGTGTGTTTGTATATATA
>JARJLU010004735.1:0-10046 GCA_030272975.1 Sparidentex hasta
GATATATATATAGATAGATAGATAGATAGATAGATAGATAGATAGATAATTGTATATTATATTATTATTATTTATATTGCTCTTTATTATTTCATATATATATATATATGTTTTTGTTTTATTTTTTATTTATTTATTTTTTTTACAAATATCAGAGTAATTCATTTTTAATGTCCTTGAACGAGCGGGTTAAAATCTTTAAGTGTCTCTAGGCCAGAGGTTCCAGAACTTGCGGAGCCTAGATAGAGTGTGACCCGTGCCACAAGTCTTATCAAAGTCACGTCATGTCAAAAAAGGTCAGGTCAACAACAAATCCATCAGGTGTCCTTGGCTTCCTGAAGCAGACAAATCTTGGTGACAGGCCTGTCCAGATAGCTTGTCCTGGTCTTGATCTTGACTTGTTGAACAAGTCCTCCTTTATCTTGTACAGTTTTGTAAGTTTCCCCATAATCCAAGAGTTGCGGGGCGCAGAATCATCCACCATGACCACAATGTCTCCAGGAATGAAATTGTGCTTGATTTTGTTCCATTTTTGGTGCTCCTGAAGCTGTGGTAGGTATTCCCTCTCATTCCTTTCCCATCTCTTCCAAAAGAAATCAGACATGTATGTCATATTGTCATGTCATATTTGTCTCCATCTACGTACAGAAAATGTAGTGGCAAAACTACTTGTCTATATTAGCAAATAACTGACTTTTACTAAGCAGGTGGAGTCTTAAATCAAGGATGAAACAGCTGATCTTCAGGTCAAAGGCATTTATTTCACACAGCAGGATACATGCAGTGAGCTCTCCTGGGATGAACTGATTTCTCTCTCTGATGCTTCCCTTTATATACTATTGTGGTCCAGGGGTTTCCACAACCTTGGATCCTCCTTCTTTTTGGCCTGATCAATTACCCAAGATTAGCTTCCATTTTTGGATTATACAATAATGTTTTAAAAATAAAGCCAGACACCCCCTTTTCATCCCTCTCCCTTCCCGGGGACTTGGGTATCATCGAGCAATAGTCATCTTTTGTTTTCTTTCATACTTACCAGCCATTATCCCCATATACAGTAACTGTGACTCCAATGTGCAATGTATTTCTCCATTGTTTATACATTGCAGGCCTTTCAAGTACTTTCCTTCTACACACACAGAACAGGTGAACACTTCTAAATAGGGTGATGGTATTACAGATCAGGTTTTAGACACTAAAGTCCCCTTTGGTCTTTATAAGGACCAACATAACAATCTTCCTTCGAGAGAGCTCGTCAAAAACATGACACAATGACATGAATATGACAAAGATGTAATAATTCATGCATTATATCATTCACAATAACACCAATCATGGTGTAAAGGTCATGACACTTACATCCTTCCTTATCTGATAATGAGTATCAGCCAATATGGGAGCACTCTATCTATTAAATGGATAGGTAAAGCCATCTGCCGGACCACCCGGCCCCGCAATAGTCATTAAACAGATGCCTAACTTACCCAGGCCACATGAGGGGGGAAAACGTTCTCCCTATTTAACGTCATGAGAGGTAAAATGGCCCTGGCATAAGGCCTCCAGTCTTACCTGACTGAGTACAAATACAGACAGACATTGTCATGAGACTAAACAATATTTCACTAAGTGTAATGAGTATGGCTATAGTTGCCCTGTAAGGGGGCTAGGGGAACTCCCAGTTCGTGGAATGTGGAGGTCACAGTGTTGAGACTGTGTAATGGGGGTGAAGATGGCGGTGTTACGACGAGAAAGTCATCAAGGAGGTGGAGGACATGGGGGAGTTTGTGGTTATTTGTCAGGATCCAGCAGAGCACTTCAGATAGAGAGTCGAATATTTTCGGGCTGCTTTTGCACCTGAAGGTCAGACGAACTGGGAAGTAGTATGTGCCCTTCCAGAGGACACTTTCTCAGAGTGAAACTGAAAGAAGTATTATCACACATCTGATTACAAATAGAGCCACAAAATGAAATGTTTCCTAGAAAATATTTGTATGTGTATCTGTCTTTGCATGTAGGCCTATATTCCCCTTTTTTTTATGGGGGGGGGTTTAACCTTTTGGAATTGCAGCCTATTTCATAGATCTCACCTAGAAATTGCATTCCCATAATAACATGAGTATATTTCTGCAACCACGAGGTCTATTTGAGTAGGCCTTGTTGGTCTCATTTTAAAGAGAACACTTGTGAGATTCATTTATCTTTATATTTTAAATTTGTTTAATTTCGTTTATCTCTAAAATCTTTTGGCTGTAAAGGCCTTACAGCATCAACAAATGTGGACTGAACTAAGGAATCACGTACCAGGTAAATTGTCATCCACTGTTAATAGTTCTAGTGGTGATCAGTAATTTGGGATTGTACCTTTAATGAAACGATTGTACCTTTAATGAAACAACATGGATATATATATATATATATATATATATATATGTGTGTGTGTGTGTGTGTGTGTGTGTGTGTGTGTGTGTATATATACGTATATATGTATATATGTATATATATGTATATATACATATATATGTATATATGTATATATATGTGTATATGTGTATGTATATATATATATATATATATATATATATATATATATATAAAATAAAAAAATTAGCACTGCTTTTCATTTCTAAAATCATCTGTCAAGGGAAATCCATGTAGTCTATTGCATCGTCAGATACTGTCCACCTGTTCAAGGTTCCTACATTGTATAATAGCTTCTTTACCCTGGTCATTGCATTTCATAGTGAAGTGTACTACTTTTATAAGCTGTTCTCACTAGTAAACCCAGTTTAGATTTTTAAGTTTTAAGATCCAGAAAAAATGTGGGCTATGTTGACCTTATTTAGGACATCTTCTGGATGTCCAATAATTGTCTCAAAAACATATTTTGATGACTAAAGAACATACAAACAACAACAATTAAGACGTATTAATAACATTCATTCTGGCTCCTTGAATGACGTCTTCTGGATGTTAAATAGTTATTTTCTCGTGCATTTCATGAATATAAACCTGGACTTTTAGACTTTTAGATTAATATCTATATCAAACTTATTTGTCAGTGTTTTGTTACGTTTTTGTGATAGTGTCGTCAGAGCGGCAGGTCACAGCAGCCACCCGTTGTGAACCCGAGATATAGCATCGAACTTGGAAGAAAAAAGTGATGTAGACAAGAGAGACACTCTGTTGCTTCTCACGGCACTCACACTGCAACTCAACTCAACTGTGTGCAGGAGGGCCTTTTTATTAAACATGCCCACATGACAGGTGGCTTGACCATCACAAATTAAAGCACACCATCAAATAAACAAATAGACAATCAAAAATTCAGAGCACCACTCAAAAGATAGTTATTACATGCTGTGTGGCAAGCCTAAAGTAAAGCAGGTTTAACAAAACAGTAAATGCTGTGATTTAAGCAGATTTAAAAAGATGCTATTCATAAGCATTAGACATACATTTAACTTAAATATCAGCTCCCTGTATTTTAATGCAATATAGCTAACAGGTGAATTTGGAATTGTATCGTTATTCTACATATGCAATCAATACATGGGTTTTATGCCACTCTGTCCGTAGGCACTGCATTGAAGTTTGAGAATGGGCTGCCTGGTCTCCGCCACCAGATGGCCCTCTTGCAATGGGTGGTGACAAATGTTGGCGGAGGTACTTGCTTCAGTGTGGCGGACAAGTGGGCGAAATGTTTAACTCTGCCCATGTCGAGCTACTCCCCTATTTGCATACTGCAGCCAGGGGCTTCTCCACAGGACAGTGGAGGTGATCTCACTGGGAACTCACAGCTGGAGGTGCAGAGCGTTTACTTCTTCACCAGAATCTGCTCGTTCTTACAGGAAACAAAAGGTATGAGACTAGTTAAAGTGGAGGAGTTTTTCCCAGATCTACAGCTGTTCCTTGACTTAGTTAAATATTTCTCAAAAAAACGCAGGATGCTTCAGCCAGCAGGCGTTTACTGACCAAAAAACTGGTGTTAAAGCTTTAATCAGGGGCAAAATTTTATCATTCAGATCTCATGCGAATTGACTCTACACACAGAACTAGAAAAAGCTATCATAGACTTAAACAGCTCACTCTCAGCCAACAGATCACCTGACTTGCATAAGGAGAGAATTGTACTTCATACGCAGCTCAACCTCTTCCTAGGAAGCTGAACAAAACCTCCTTCATGCTTGGGGATGCATGTATGAGCATGGGGATAAAGCCAGTCGCCTCCTGGCCAACCAACTAAAGGCCAAGATGGCCTCATACCAAATTACAAAGATAAAAGATGGAACAGACTCTTTGTCTTTCAACCCAGAGATGATCAGTGATTCTTTCAGGAAGTTTCACTCCTATTTATATAAGTCAGAATGCTCTTAGTATGAAGCAGTATGAACTATGTTTTTGTTTTTTGTTTTTGTTTTTTTCAAATCAGTCATGTCCAAAAATATCTGATGATGACCTTTGCACCTTTCATAAATTAAAGAGGCAATACAGTCCATGAACAATGGTAAATCCCCAGGGTCCCGATATGTACCCAGTTGAAATTCTCAGATCAATTGGCCCCATTTTTATGAGAAATGTTTAATCACTCATACCACCAGGGCTTCACCCACTCTCACACAGGTTTCTATTTCTTTGATTTATGAAACTGGCAAAACCCCCTTGAACTGTACATCCTACTGACCGATTTCTCTCTAAGCCACATACGTTAAAATATGGCTAAAATAAGGCCCTGACATGCAGAATGGAGTCCTTCATGCCTTCAGTCATCTGGAGGACTGGACCAGATTTATAAGGGGGAGGCACTCATTCACTAATTTTAGAAGACATCTCAGGATCATTCACACCTTGCACTCTCCTTCAGAACCTGAAGTTTTTTAATCTCTCGACAGAGAGAGAGGGCTTTCGATAGGGTGGAGTGGGCATATCTGTTCTCTTCCTTGCAATGGTTTGGTTTTGGGGCAGGCGATATCTCCTGGATTCATTTACTCTATTCTTCCCCCCCGGGCATCTAACACCCAGTGCTCTGAGTCCTTTCCCTTATCCCACGGGATGCAACAAGGATGTCTGCTCTCTCCACTGTTATTTGTGATCGCTACTTTCAGTGCCTTGAAGACAGAAGACTGATCAAAGGAATTCAGAGATGGGGAACAGACCACAAGATCTTGTTTTATGCCAACAACCTCTTTTTATACATCCACGACCCCCAGTCTAGCATCCCTCGTGCTCTCTCAGTCCTGGAATCCTTTACTGAGCTCTCGGGTTACAAATTAAATATCTCAAAGAGTGAGTGCTATGCTACTGACCAACTGACTATTGATCTACACCCGTCTTCACTCCCCTTCAGAATTTCAAGATTCAAATATTTAGGCACATTATGGGAGCAGAACTATACTAGTGTAAATGTTTTACATTAAGCATGCAAAAAATATATTGCTCCACCATGACTTGTCATGTCATGTCATTGTCCCAACCGCTTATCCCTTTCCATGGGGTCACGGGGGGTTGCTGCTGGAGCCAATCCCAGCCTTGTCTCAGGGCGAGAGCAGGGTACTCCCTGGATGAGTCGCCAGTTCATCGCAGGGCCCTCACTAGTGAGCAACGTGGGGTTCAGTATCTCGCTCAAGGACACTTCGACATGCAGCCCAGCACTGCCCGGAGCCGGTCACTAGTCGACCTGCTCTACCCGCTGAGCTACAGCCGCCCGCTCCACCATGACTTCTATCTCTTTTTTCTCTTCATGGTGAGTACACACCATGAAGAGAGTTTGTAAAAAAACTCCAAGTACTCGGTCTTACCATGCATGATATTGACTTGTTTCCAGAATATTTACAGTTGGTAAATATGTGTGTTTGCTTGAGGGTGGTTACCATGTTGAGAGGTATCCCAGAGGTAAAGAGACATCCAGTGAATGGTTTCTGAAGGTAACCATGTGTGGTACCCTGGACATTTCATTGGTTCAGATTATGTCCAGAAATAGTATTTTATTAGTTTGTGTACTGGAATTAGATTTTTTTTTTTTTTTTTTTATCTAATTAAGTATGGCAATATCCGTTTTAGACAATGGGTGTTAGTATAGGCTTTGCAATGTGAGTGACTGGCGTTGTAATCCTGTCATACAAGCTAGTAAGCCCAGCTGTAAAGTGCAGGAAACTCAAGACAGCAGCACAGAGAGCCTATACTCATTCAAATCTATCTTCTTGTTGTATTTTCAGGTGAAAAAAGTGCACAAGCACCATATACACTTAGGCTAAGTTCTTCCCTCAGTTGTGGTGCCATATGCTATGTTATACATAATAAATGCAGGGCCGTCCCTGGCAAAATTGGGGACATTGGGGAAATTGACCAAAACCCTAAGCCCTAATAACCCTAATTTTTTATTTGACATCCACCCATTACAAAATGACTGTATCACGAAATGCCATTTGGTTTATAACCATTATCAGTAGGAACATATCAAATGAACAGTCTCTTTCAACAATGGAACAAACCTTTTACAGATGACATGGGGCTTGATGGCTCTGGTGACGTGCTGGGCGCTGGCTCCGTGTCATTTAGTAACAAAGTTCAGCATTGACCCAGTTATGACAAGAAATCCATCAGGCAGATTATTAAGATTTGTTTTGGTCTTAATGGTAAATTACACAATGAAATGAATGTAAATACTAGCCTCACAAAGATTAAAATGCTGTTTGTTGCTGCAACACTTTTAATTTCTCCATTGTGGGCTATTTTTTGGCTCCATAAAAATAGCCCAAAACTTCTATTGATAGCATAGATTGATAGGCTATAAACCTGAGCCGACATATGACCACCAACTGGTCAATTAACCACTTTGTTTTCAACAGAGGTGAATGTATATGTGTTTACCAGCAGTTCAGCTGAAGTAGCAGACTAACTTAGTTCTCATATGTTAGCACTTGAGCATTTTCAGGTTATGTGACACTTTATGTTACTGGTTGCTTACTGTCAGTTGCAGTAGTTGAAGTTCAGTATTTTTGTGTTTTCTTGTGTAATATGCAAAATGTCATTCATTCACCAATAGTAGTTACCGGTGGGATCCAGCAAAGGGGAGTGTAGCCCTTTTGAGTAACGTCATGGAACATCTGGCTTCCTCCCTTCAGTTATGTTCAAGTCATGTCTGTTCATCCTTGACTCAAATACTCCCTTTTCAGGTATGAGTTCCTTATAATAACATAAATATAGAAAATCTGACACATTACAACACTAGTCACATTGTTTTTTCACAGCCATGAGGTACCACTGTTTCACAGACGACGTACAATAACGTTAGCATTAGCATTACACAAGGTCAACGTGGCTAGCTTAATCGTCATCAGGCAAACAACTCCATACCTTCACAATACCTGAACATACCGTATAACTAATATATTCCTGATCACATATATACATTTACCCAAAACACTAGGAAATATATATTATTTAAGTGTCAGTGAGTGTACTGCTGTGAATCCTGAGTTGACATGGTGGAGGTTTTTATGTATATGTGCTATGGTCATAGTCCAGTGTATTTGTCTCTCACTGTACACATTGTCATGCTGCTGTTCGTATTGATTGTATTTTGTTATTTTGATAATTCAGTCATTACACACAATCTGAGGAAAAGTCGTGTCTGTTCATCCTTGACTCAAATACTCCCTTTTCAGGGCGTTTACATATGCAGTTAACAAGACATTCAATAAATGATAATCACGTCAGCTGGAAAACGTAATCTCCAGTCCACATCTAGACAGAATTATCTACTCTTCTGTCTAATGATGGGGTGTTTATGCCACAAAGTTATTCTTTTTTATTTCAACAGCACACCCACCTTCAAGTGAAGCATGAGCCTCCTCTTATTTTTCCTTGATTTTCTTTTGCCTGCTCCCATTTCATATTGCCGTTTGGACACCATCTCTCCACCTGCATCCAACTGACTGGCGGCACATCTGACTGCTGAATGGTCAGATGATGAGTGCTGTCAATCATTGTGGAAACGGGTGCGGTGTCAGATTACTCGTTTCTTTTTTTCCTCTCCTGCCTCGGGCTGACTTGATACGTGCCACACTGCCAGTGGCAGTTCAAGACCAATTTCACTGGGGGGGGGCCAAGGTTGGGCCAGTGTTTAATCAGAGGGGCACGTTAAAAACAGAAACAAATGATATTTAAACATTAAATACTTAAATTTTGCTTTACATTAAAATCATACAAAAGTTTATTTTGTACATAAAGAGTGCATCGATTGAAACAATGAGATAGGGCCATCAAAAATTAGAAATTAAATACAGTATGGAAATGGGTGGGCATGGACCCCTGACCCCCCCCTACCAGTTTGGTCTAAAGTTCCGTCTCCTGTCCCTCATCAGAGTGGTTGGGAATATGTTCAACTTGGGCTGTCTTGCTACATAGTTCTTGGACTTGCTGATATCTGTGGAAAGATGAACAGGAAACATAGGGTACAACTATAAACAACATTTATTTACTGTTGTATACATTTATTTTTAAATGTTGGCCAATTACTTTTATATATATCTTTGTTGTGCTCTCTTGATGGTGGCAGAGTGCCCTCTTGGGAGCCAAAACACAGGCTAAAAAGCCCTCTTGGGAGCCAAAACATGCATTAAAGTGCTCTCTTCAGAGGCAAGAATGCGTTGTATTTTTGCCCCTGCCCTTCAAAAAGTCTGCGCATGCCACTGGTGTTTAGGGAGTAGAGCATTGGGCTCAGCATGCAGCCTTGCTGCTTAGGGTGATAGAGGAGGAGATGTGGGGGCCAAGTCTGATGCACTGAGGTCGATTAGTGAGAAAGTCCCAGGCACACAGGCACAGATGGAGGAGGAGAGGCCCAAGTCCAGAAGTTTATGGATCAGGACGTCCAAGACAAGTGTGTTAATGCTGAGCACGTAGCTGTCTGGATGTTCCAGGTGGGTCAGTGCTGTGAGTTGCAATGGCGACTGATCCTCCGTGGACCTGTTTGCCCTGTAAGCAAACTGGTATGAATCATTTGATGGAGGCAGGCTCCAGGCTTGCTCTGATGTGATACAGGACCAATTTCTCAAAGCATTTCATGATCACTGATGTGAGTGCTATTGGCTTGCAGTTACCCAGGTCCTCAGAGACTGGCTTCTTCTTAAGTTCTAGTAACTCAAGTATTATTGCTACAGTACCTTGGGTAAATTAAGTTACAATTACCAGTATTACTCAGTTCAATGAACTGAATACCAATGAGTAAATTTAACTTGTATGTAACAGTTCTACAAACTAATTTAAAATGTGTTCATTGAATTGATCAGAATTAAATAATACTAACTTAAATAGCTCTTTTGCCCATAAATGTTACCCTCTAAGTTGAGACTACTCTGTTTTCTTTCACTACATGTATTACTACATTCTAGTTCTGATAACTTAATTCATTTGAGGAAACCGATTGCCTTGAACAATTTGAGTTCTATTAACATAATACAAGCTCAAAATGTGTATCAAAACTTAGTTTTATTAGATTGAATGCTTAACACCCAAAATACATTGAAACAGACTTGCCTTTCTGGGGCTCAGATCAACAACAATATCTTAAGTGTCAAAACTGGTGACACATGCATAGTAAAATTATTAAACATTAGAAGTTTTACTTATAGTTGAATGTTTAACACCCAAAATCAAAACCTCTCTGCTTAGATCAATCACAGTATCTCAACAGTATTGATTAACCATATCTAAGCACTTGTCTAAACAAAATAAATCAACTGGCCAGCCACACGGTATTTTAGTTTAGAAAATGCTGACAACAAATGCTCCACTTTACTCCAGCTCATTTTTTAAGGCCTGTAGTTTAGGCCTAAGCTGCTTCCTGCCATCATCCAGGTCAAGGAGGATAACCTGAATGAACTCAAAGAAGGCACTGAGCTTATCCGGGTACTTCAAATGCAGTGCATACACCAATGCAAACAAAATCACCAGCGAATCAGTCCAGGACCTATGTGACATGACAACCATATCTTCAAGAACAATGGACACATGCTGGGTTTCGAAGGGAACTTGAAGCACCTCCTCCT
>JARJLU010004736.1:0-10630 GCA_030272975.1 Sparidentex hasta
TATAGTGCAAAATGATAGCCACAATGTTAACTTCTGTTCGAGCTAGTGGAAAGCTAAACCAGAGGTTAGCCACTGAGCCGGCGGAAGTCTATTGTCGGCGTCCTATGTGCTGCACAATGCGGAAGCAATACGGTAGATTCAGGTAAATTTACAATAGGAAGTCAAATTTTTGGGGCCTCTGCCGTTTTTCTATAAATGAACAACGCTCCGCCTCCATTGCTATATCTAGATTTCCTTTACTACATCCACGGTATATTCGCCCAGTTAGCAACTTTAACAGAAATGAATGGGGCACCTCCTTGGAACATGGTAACCAGCTCTCTTAAAACATGCATGGCAATTATGGTTTCCGAGCTAATCACAAAGCAAAGAATCAGATAGAAAAACGGAAATTCGAACCGATGATTAAAATCATCTACCCTGTTAGCCACAGTGATCTTAATCATGCCTGCTGCTTGCTTGTAAATATTTGAGCGTGCAAAATGTTGTCTTAAAGCCAAGTAGAGCTGAAATAGTCCCATATTCTGAGGTCGGCAAGATAAACAGATAACAGATGTAAAGTGACATGTGGCGTCATGTCGAAAGTTTCTATAACTGCAAGTAAAACTGGACCTACTAAGCATTTTGTGCTTGAGGTAAACAAAAACAACAGCAAGAACACCCTCATCTTCCAAATGATCATTTAAAAAAATGTCCAAAAAAATAAAATATTTCTACGCTTCACTGCATGTCCAACACATTATTTTAAATAACTACACAAGGATGCGCAAATGGTGCATAAATGAAGTCGTCACATGAAGCTAGCCGACTTAACAAAGCCAAAATATGATTCTGGACTACAGCACAGGTAGTTTCGTTAGTTTCCTCATATGATAACATACTGCCTACATGTCTTGTATAATGTGCGTCAGTGCATATTGTGAAACTCTCACAAACGTCAGTAAAAGACTCATTCCTGTACACAAAATGATCAAAGTGATTAAAGTTCTTCAAGTTGGGGCTCTTTGATTGCCTTGTTCCACCTGAACTCAGCTGCTGTAATATTGCCATGATATACGACACTGCTACTTTCACTTCAGCCGTTCACAGGTGCGGTCAGTGCATCACACCACGATTACAAGACTAAGTTTGGAGAAGCGTGCTATGAGCCAAGTGCCAAATATAGCCGATACTTGGCTGCAACCTCACCGGCTGCCAAAAGACTGAGCACATTTGTCCTAAACTGTGCTATTTACGTCTCTTAATTATCCACTTTCTGATTTTACATTGCATCTTAAAATGCTGTGCCGCAGGACGAGACACCCCGCTGTTGCATGCCGTGCTATTTACTGATCAAGGAAAATCCCTCACTGTGATCTATCTTCAAAAAGTGTGATACAGCAGCTGCTTTTTGAAGACTTTAGAGAAAAGAAATGAGCACAAAGTATCATCTTATAGTGTTCAGCGCCTCACACAACTTCAATCCACAAATGTTCGGAAAATGTTTGTAATATTTTCCGTCCAGCTCTTGAATCCTTCCTGCTCTTTAGCCCTCTGTTTTCTAAAGTCTAACAACACAACAACCTGTAATATGTATGTATTTGTTCATTTTGATCTGTTTTCAAACTGTCTTGAAGCAGACATGCTGATCTAAAATCAAAGCAATTGCCCTCAACGAGTCCAAACACTACAATCTGTTACAAGAGTGTCTCCTTGACCTGCTTTCCATCTTGACAAATTCCAGCCAATAATGGGGAAAAAAAGAAAAAAAACAACTGTTGTCAAGCTTGTGCTCACTCACCAGTTTGTCAGTCTTCATCCTCTTCTTCATCAGGGTGTCTTCACTGAAAACTGAGAAGGACAGAGAAAGACAGAGGAGAGAGGAAAAAGAACAGAGAAGGAATGTTTTAATCACTCTGAAGGAAGCCAGTTATCTTCCCACACACATTGCTGGGTGTCCTAGTCACACACACACACACACACACACACACACACACACACAACACACACAACCAAACACAACACAGTCACACTGAGGTACCCCCCCCCCCAAAGGTCAACATGAATCAGGAGACGAGAGAGAAGAAAAGGGGGCACAGAGTTTGAGAGAATGACAGGACAGAAAGAGCCCAAATAGGCAAAGAGGAATGAATAGAATGTAGAGAGAAAAGCAGATGACAGAGAGAGGAGAGCGCAAAGAGAGACTGGAGGCAGAAAGAATGAAATGCATGGCTTGGCTGAGTCATCGGTAGCAACCACTTCCTTCATGAAGCTCTCTACTAATGAGTGGCCAACTTTCTGAGACACACACACACACACAAACTCAAAACTCAAGCTGCAATCTTTCTGCATCTTAAGGTTCAAACTGTGTGGTTGTGTGTGTGTGTGTGTGTGTGTGTGTGTGTGTGTGTGTGTGTGTGTGTGTGTGTGTGTGTGTGTGTGTGTGTGTGTCAGAGAAAGTCTGAGAAGTTGACCCATTAACTGACCCCACTGTGTGTGTCATGAGAAACAGCACAATCTGCCACTGAATTCAGAAATAAACAGCTTTCCCCTTTTCCCATAATTCCCAGGGGCATACTAACTTAACTTCAGTGCATCCAGGAAAGGGTTACTAATCGCTCAACTGCACATACACTTCCTGACTATACATCGCTGGAAAAGTCAGGCTAAGAGCAATGTCTAAAGGAATCATTTTGGAAAGATTCCTGTTTTCCTTCTTTCTGAAATTAAAATCACATGAGACTATGAAGAGGAAATGGGCTAATACACTGAGTTTTACAAAGAAATACTGACTTCATGAGCAAATAAAACACACCTTTGTCCAATTCAGTACACTCAGGGCTTTGCTGCTATAACCATAGGCCAATTGTTATTATGGATCCCACTGTTGCAAGACCCATCCTACTCCGCCTCTTATTAGCTGCCCTTTACTGGTTAGCTCGCTACACTTGACTCAAACTGTTGATAGTGTAGCTCTTGTTTTGTCTGTTTTTCCTTTGCTTCACTTCAGATACAGCAATTTATGAACATTAGTCTCCCTGGTAAACACACCGACCTCTTCAACCTCCATATGGCTTTTCTGCAACTCCTCTTGGTTTTTTTTTTTATCCTCTGGAGCGACCAATCACTTCAGCCATCCCAGAGCTTCAGTGTCCCTGGGTCGGGCGGACCGGTCAGGCCGGGTGTCTGCAAGTCAGAATGATGCCGCTCTGCCCTGAGGACATCCGGCCTGACTACTCTGCCTAACTATCCTAAAGAAACTGCAGCTCTGATGGTTGATGGTTCACCAGGGAAATTACAGCTCACAATCTGCTGTATCAACTCTGCTTCTGGCTGTTTCACAAATTAACCATACGGTCATAACAGGGCACCCATGGGTGCGTGGACACAGGAGGACAGCCAAGAAGATGCCCCCTGCCGTAGAGGCCCCAACGATCTCCCTCTCTCTTTATGTTATTTTTCTACTTTTTTGGGACGGGAAGAAGTTGAACTTCATCCGTTTTCTTGTCTTCTCCTATTCAAAGATGTAATGGGTGTATTAAGCACTGAGTACCAGGACCACAAAGCAGCTGAGGCTTTCGTCATTTGAAAATGACGCAAGCCAATTAGAGGCCTTTTAGGCATGTCTTGAAAAAAAACAGTGAGATGCACCACACAGATGGGCAACATCTGGTACAATCAGTAGGTTGTGTAGCTAATGTTAACGTTAAAGTGCGGTCAGTAGAGCCCTGATATCAAAATTGGAAATCAGGCTGGTAGTGAAAGTCTGTTTCACAACTATGAGCTGCATAGTTTAAGTTTAGTGACCTATGAATCATTACAGATGGATACATCTTTGATTCTTAGTCTCAATGTGACTAAGCTGGACGGGTTCAGCTATGGGGGGCTGTCATTTCTTTTTATTCACCTGAGCATAACTGGAAATACTTTCATTATCACGTATGTCTATATTTGGTAAATCCGAGTATTTGAAACATCTGCACCCTCAGCCTGACCGGCACTTTCTGTGACATTTAGAAATGTGTCATCATGCCAGATGTTATGCATGTTGACATGGCAGTAATGAGACAAATAAAGTGAAAACAAAATTACCGTTTCATCCTGAGAGTGTTTCGTCTTGTGATATTCAAGACCCCTCTCCAGTCAGATGGTACCTTAAGCCACTCGCTCTGGTGCAAAGTGCAACGTTTCAGGACAGGTTTTAGCACTGCAGAAAGGCAACCAACATGAAATCCGCTGTCATACCACAAGGTGTGAAGGATGGATTTGAACTCTTCTGTTCTGTTGTCACAGTACAACTCAGCCAGCTTTGGGGGTTATTGTGATAGAAGCAAATTTCCGGCCCATCCAATGCAGTCTCCTCTCCGGTGGGAATCATGTGAACTCAGAGCCAACTTTGTAAATACACACATCCTTCTCTGTAGTTCCCACGCTTTGTGCAACACACACATACATAGACCTCTCACACCCATAGACACACAGGCAAGTACAAACTTGGGACATGATGGCTCATGTATATGTGTAATCATGCTGGCATTGACAGAAATGAGGAACAGATGCAGATCATTGCACCGGATGCTACTGTATTTTCAGCCTCATTACATATAATTGATATTGCTGATGAACAGGATATGACAGTTCTGCAATGAGACTGCAGCAGACTGCATGTACGACTGTCTGGTTAAATATGATCCAGCTCGAAGCTAACCTGCATTTTTACTGTATTGGCATTTAGTGGTTGCCCGTGTAAAGTGAAACGAGACAGCATTGCCTCCTGCAGCTCAGTCGAATGACACACACAGAAACCAGATAGTCAACCACCAAACAATTTTAACGTCAATGCAATCATAACTCATTTTTTAGGTTTTACTCAAGCACAGTGGTGCCTCGAGCTAAATGCTAATGCCAACATGCTAACATTGACTATGTGAACGTGTACAGAGATGCAAGTCAGGCGCTCTCCAGTGTGCCCAGCGGCACCTTATTTCAGAAAACATGTGTAAGGTAGTCAGTGTAGGGGAACACATTTTGATTCCGTATGAACTCAGTTATTAATCACGTATGATATTTGTAGATTTAAAAGTACATTTTGCAGGTCTCAGTTTGTTGCAAATATAGTAAAATACCATTTAGTTTTGCGCAAAACTGCTCTGTAAACGAAATCCTCTGTCTCAATATGCATCACCAACATGGACATCATCTCACCAAAGGAAAGGGATTAAAAAACATGAAAATCACAACAGGTCTGGTCATATGCAGTTAGGTGAAAGAAAAGCTAGTCAGTTCTGTGAGCTAGCTAATATACAGGAGCGGCTTGACAGGGTTTGGGTTAACATTAATGGCAAGGGAACTTACACGACTATAGTGTTTCTAATTACGATTCAATTACAATTCAAACAGAAGAAACGGGGTCTCCTCATTCACTACCACACACATGTTTACTGAAATAAGGTCCCTTGTTGGTCCGATGGGCAGGGCATGACTTCTGCCATGTTCACCACATTTGTTTAGCATGGTTATATGCTAAAGTTTTCTAACTAGCTAAAACAAAAAGCACGGTTTTGATTAATGGAAATTTCTTCAACTTTGCAAATCAAATACTGGACAAAATTAAAAGGTGGAGCCACTGTAGATGAGAGGACAATGAATGTTTGTTGATAACAATTAAACAGTCGTTGAAATATTTTAGCGTGGGACAAAGTGGTAAAATCAACGATGAACAGGCCGACGTCCCCGCCATAGAGCCATGCTGCTACTATTGATAAATATATTAAAATTACATACATGGTATGTATAGAATTGATTGTATCTTCCTTGATATAAAAACAAAATACGACACAGATTTAATGACACGGAAGCAGAGGCAGACACATGATACAGTACAGTTACAGTATCCAGTATATAGCTTCTACATTTATGTACAGTAAATGTCTCTAAAATTAAGGTGAAAAAAAACAACATAAAGCCAGTGAATGATAATGTATTTTCTTGTTTTCTTACTTGTTTACTTAACTGACCTCCAGCTAAAAAGACTCTACGCACCGAGAGTAAAAGAGAAAGTAAGACTTTGAGTGAGAAATGCTGGCTCAGCAGTGTGCTCGTTGTGGGAGACTGATTCTACAGATGAGTCAAGGAGAACCCATTACACATAATATGAGACTGAATGGCACCGGGGTCTATCTTTAGTATCCGTGTGGGAATCAAACCTTCAACCCTGGCACAGTCGTTGCTATAGGTGACTGTGTGCGCCCATGTGCATACTGCACGTTGTTCGTATCTAAAATAAGACTGTGTCCTCCATTTATCTGACCTAAAGATGAAGACTGATAAGTGTTGGTGTGAAATGTTTGTAAAACAGTGCCAAAGTTACTTAAATATAAATGTGTGTGGGCAGTAAAATACAAATCAGTGTATTACAGCTGGGTGACATGTATTAAATTCATAAAAAAAGATAATATTTTGAACAGTTGTATGGCCATAGTTACAGGAAAATACATAAATTGTATTTTGAACATTTTTTCATCACTGGTTAACTAATGAGCAATAATATGCGTCAGATTTGCCACAGAATAGCTCTGGTTTCTTACAACTAAAAACAGCTGCACAACACATAAAACATGTCTGGTTTTAGTGAACATTGTAACTATCCTACGAGGACAACAATCCAACTATTTTTTTTATATATAGAGAAACATTGAGTCTTTCAAGGCTCTGAGCAGGACTTTTCCTCTTTAAAAAATGTCATATAATTACTTTCCAGACTATGGCATCCAAACCCTGCTTTCTGGCTGCATTTCTGTTATTTTTTATTATTACTGGGTGTTCATGATATTTTATCTGCCCCTGGGTAATGGCTGGGTGAGCCTGAAGCGCTTGACACCGGTACCGCAAAGTGTATCCTATGAGAACATGATCCTTTGAAACTGTAACCTTCAGTTGCCATAGTTATATTAAAACAAAACATTGCTTACTCATATGTCCAACAAAGCGGCCATCTCTCTCTTTCTGGTCATCTAATGCATGAAGGCTAGCAGTGAAAGTTTGGTTTTGGTCAACCAACTCTGAAAAAATAAAATAATAATAATAATAAGATCACTTTGTTACCTTGCTAATGCTGGTGACTTTACTAATCCACATCCTGTTTAAAGTTATTGGTGGTGGGCCTGTCAAGACTTTCAGTCTGGCACTTTAAGTGTAGATTTACAACTCAGAAATGTGTGGTTATTTATAAAGCAGTGTTTCTTTTAAACTCAGACTGAGGTAGACAAAAGAAGGCCTCTCATTAGTACCTAGATACCATTGATTTTTCTGACTGAAATGACTGAAGCTACTCTTATGCTAACTTTTGCCTTCAACATAATGCTCTTGTGCTTCTGGCTGTTGAGAGACACCTTAAAAAAAGACCAAAGCTCTTTAACAGAAGAGTACTGCAATCAGGTCCTGCAACTGTTCTACTCTCCTACATTAGCATTTACTCATTTAGGTACTCCTATATGTCTGTGTTGACTAACCAGCAATGTCTGCCACGTCCTCACTCTGCAGGGCATCCTGGGTGACTCAGCAGGTGAGAGTGGTCCGACTGCTGACCTCACTCTGTGATATTTTCTGTGTGTCAGAGTGGGCTGTGTAATACCCAGACTATGGAGTAACACATTGTGTCTCGATTATAATGTGTGTATCAGAGCGTGCGTCGTGGTCTCATTGTGATAATACCTACTAAACTAATTACAGAACCAGACCCTATGGAGGAGTAAACAACCAGAGTCAGAATCAGATTGTGTTCCAGTCTGACGCCGTTTACCAACGGGAGGAGAGCTCAGACATCACTTTATAACTTTTGGGATCAACATCTTGATTTATCTTCACTCCTGTTTATCAACCTGACTGCAGCAGCAATCTGCAGAGGTGACCTGATGGTGAACACACAATCACCCCCCACGTCATACCTTGTTTGTCATGTCAGGCACGGTATGACATCGCCATTTTGAATAAACTTGTGGATTTCTCTGGTTAGAAGACAGAGAATAATTTTAATACATAACTCAACGAAATCTATAACAAAAGGTCTTGTCTTTTTTTAAGACATTTGTAATGCAGAAATGTTATATAAAATATCTTTAAACACATTCGCTGAATGTAAACTATTGTGGATGAAGAATAACATTATTATCAGTCTGTCTTGTCTGTCTGTCTCACCTTCAGTCCTTTCCATCTTCTCAAAACAAAACTTCCACCTCCGTCCTCTTTAACTCTGAAGACACATTATTGGTTGCTGCCGTTGCTGTGTCAACATAAAGTGGAACCGTCTGGTGATGTTTTACCATGGAAACACTGTTGAGGACTCAGTGATTTCACAGCTGGTAATAATGAACCTGCACCCATTCACCCACTTAGTGTATCTCTCTTTCTTCTGTTGATGTCACCATAAATAATTTAGCAATCATGCACATGCACAGGGGTGGACTAAATAACAGACATCCATCAACACATTCAAGTAGTCCTGTTTTAAATATGGGCTTGATAAATAAATTATGGTTAAATATCATCTGTCTGATAAAAAGCGGTTACGAACAATATGGAATGATCATGGTTACAAAAATATGTTATTTGCAGACATAAAAATCCAGACTTTAGACTGAATGTCAAACTCATCCAACTTCAAGTGGTAGTTTCTGCAGTTCCAAACCTTTTTTCACACAGGGGAAAAAACATTTTCAGGGATCCAATTAAGATCTGATATCGGCCCCGATATTGATATAGCTGGATGGCCGGATTGTTTTTTTCAACTCGTTTTCAGATACTAAAATTTCAGAAGGCAACTACACAAGTAAGTACACTGAAGTTAAACGGAGAGTTTGTGTGAGCTTTAGAAATCTAAAAACATTACTTGTGTAGGTGAGTTTAAAAAAAAAACATGTTATCAAAGAAAAAACAGAAAAATGTTTGTTCAGCAACACAGACAGGATTCAGCCTTTCACAATGACCAACAAGAGAGTCTCAAAAGAAACCTCTCATTTCCTCTGGTATATTTTACTTGGTAGTGTTTATTCTGTTTTATCTGCCCCTGCAAAATGAATTCTCAGCCTCACCTCCCTCATCTTTACTCCCACATTCCCTCCATCCCCCCACCAACGGTTGCCCTTTCCTCCCTCTCCATCCAGTCTGGGAGAGTCCAGTCTGGGTTCAGCTCATGAGTCAGAGGGAACAGAGGATCTGACTCACCTCCCCTTGAGTCTAAACACTATTAGTTTCCAGGTGATACACTGAGACTCCATTGTGTTTCTGATTAGCCCGCCGAGACGGCCTCCGTGCAACTGTCTTCGTCTTATGAGTTTGTGTATCAGTGTGGGAGGTAGGTCTGTGTTTTCCCATATTTGTGTGTGTGGTCCTGTGGGCTGAGTGTATGGGACAGAAAGGGAGAAAATGTGTGGGCTCCCACTATGATTAATGATGAGTGAGACCACCAGGGCTGCAGCTGCATGTGGGGTGCCTTTGTCCACCTCGAGGGTCCGGTGGTGACTCATTGACATTTTATCAATAAAAGTAATCTGATATAGTGGATCGATGCGATTGCCCAGACTCACACTCAAACTGGGAATCAATTAGACATGATTGAAACACGTTGCTCTTGTCTAGCAGACTAGCAGCAGCTTCTCTGACCAAAATACACTGACGGGGCAAAATCAGGCATAAGGATTTATCAATCTGCTACGAAAAACAGTAACTCTACCTCGAAGATCATTGTAAGCCAAACTTCATTTAAACCTGACAGAGACAAAACAATGCACTCCAAAACTGTCTTGTTTCACCTTTCAACCTTACCATCACCTGGTAGCCAGTTTTCAGACTTCACGTTCTCCTTCAGGGTGAACCCCATCAGGGTTTGGTTTATGATCAGATCAACTAATGAAAAACCCTCCTTGGCTGTACACATTAAGTGGTAATTAATACAACTATAATGGTGATAATTAAAGAATTATACCTGCTATAAGCATCAGCATGTTAGCATGCTGACGTTAGCATTTAGCTCAAAGCACCATTGATGCGTGGCCTTGATTACTTGGAATCCATTTCTACTGAACTGAAGCAAGTATTTTATTACTGAAGACTTCTGTAGTGGTATATTCATCTTTAGCCAACATCCTGACCAGGGCCCTGAGCAGGTGCAGCTGCCCTTCTGTCCCACCAATTCAGGAAAATTTCAACTGCAGCTTAATCAATGTATTGAGGGAAACACACATGCACAGACACACACAAACCAAATTAGCCTAGTGCATTGCCACAGCTGTGTCTGCCTTTCGCTGAGCTGATCTACTGTGTGAAACAAAAACTTGCTGCTTCTCACTGCTCTCCTCATTGTTGTCTTTAAGTATGCAGATCAATACTGCCAGCTGGCACCCGCCAAACCAATCAATACTACCTATTCCTCTGGGGGGCGGGGTTTCAAACATTCAGCCGCTGGAAATGACAGAGGATGAAAGAACCCACTGATTGTGAGCTGGAGGGCACAAACACACTGAGATTAATTCCAGCACAGTGAGACACACAGGCAGCTGATGGGGATGATGTGTGAAATACTGCCCCCTCTGGCAACAACCAGGGCCCACACTGAGGACAGCAGGGTGGGGTACTGGAGTATGTTATCAAATTT
>JARJLU010004738.1:0-11416 GCA_030272975.1 Sparidentex hasta
GGGGGGATTGCTTAAAGAGACAGGAGCAAAAACAGACGCTGCAGCACTGGACAGTATGAGATAACTGATGTGTTAGCATGTGAAAGTATCCTACTAGCCCCCCAAAATAAAATTACGAGCCTGAAATGAGCATAAAACACTCCTTTAATTCCCACACTTTCCTACTGATGTTTTATACCAACACGCCGTAGTGGGAGGTAGATGCAAATTATGTTCATCCTCTTTAGTTTCTGAAAATGTGAATAGTAAAATGTGCTTTACTGTCCATTTGTGGGTTAGGAGATCAGCTTTTAACTTCTGAATTGGGCTAATGAACACTTCCCATTTATTGTTGCTGCCAAAAAGGACTTCAGAGACCTTGAAATGATAACTTGTCTGTGGTGTGTGTTTACCCTGATAGTTTTAAAAAGCATTCTTGTATGACAAGCAGTGTTGCACAAAACCTGCAACTCAGCTCCACTTCATGTAGCTGCTTATTGTACCCTTTTATTCCAGATAGCTGATATTTAGAACGTGAATTGGGGCAGAAGCTGGGGGGGGTGTGCTCCGGGTGCACCAGAACAAGTTGTGCATCAAACAGACCAAAGCCTGAACCTCTGAACCCTGGGTGTGGCTTGTGCACTGTGCTTTAGAAAAACAGATGTCTCCCTCCGCAAAACTTATGGAACCGCCCACAGTGCACTTGTGTAAACAATGCCAGGGAGAAGAGGAATACGCACTTCTGTTTCTATTCTCGGATTCATTGCTTCCAAACAGCCTGGCACTGATTTTTATAGGGGCGACCTGTAGCCACGATATCACTTCAAGACAAAGAGCAGACTTGTTATTAAGCGAATTACCAAAACGTCACATTTCATTAGAGGCTTGCTTTGTTGCTTGTACATTTGTGCCTGGAAAATAGTTGCTTTTAAGGGAAGACGGCATGGTTCGAGTCGGTGTAACCCCATAAAAGGGCAGAGCCAGTAAAAGCTACCAGATGTTGGTGAAATATTATACAAGATCCTACATGCTCCACGAGACAGAGCGAGACAGAGAGAGAGGGCAAATCCAGGAAACAAAAATTGCTGAGTCTATCACTGCTCTCTCTGCTCTGTCTGGGTTTTCTGGGTTGCAGTAACTTAACAAAGTGCCCATTCGCAGAATACGTTCATCTTCCCCCCGGGAGCTGTTATGTTAACAGGCGGCTAGTTCTCATCCAGATGTTAGCATTTAATGCGAACGCGTTTGATGACAAAGCGCCATTGATCCGAGCGTGCATTATGAAGTTTTGAATTCTTCAGCGTCAGATTTATTTGCTGCGGCGGAGTTGAGGAGCTCGGTTCGAAACAAAGAGTCGTGTTACATTCCTGGTTTCACTCAGGATTGGAAGCAAATGGCCAGTGGGTTTCCTGACCAAATGGGCACAGCGCTGCACGCTGTCTGCGCTTTAAAAAGTTTTTTCTCCACATTCCCCCGGTGAGACGCAAAAATTTCAAACCATGGGGAGAAAGAAATAGCATTCTGAAGCCGTTTGTATCATCACAAAGTTTGAATTGCAACATGAAAGCAGATAAATACTACATCACAGCCACAGAATAAATGACCTGTAATACAATACGCTTGATCCGACGATCAGATTAAACCCGATACTCACATTAGGGGTTTTAAGGATTTCCTGTTTTCTGCTGATTCTCTGGAAAAGACCACGCGAACGACTCCTGCAGCACGAGCCGAAGCCCCAGAAAAGAAGCCCCGAATGTCCGTTGGGACCCACCAAAGTGTGTGTGCTTGTGTGAGTGTGTGTGAGTATGTGTGTGTATGTGTGAAAGACTGTGGGAGGGACACTGTAGTTAAGAGGTGCCCCCTTTTCTCTCCTCCCCTTTCATCACACCATCACCCCCCACTGTCATAACGCTTTGTCCTGATGTTTTTGCAAAAGAGAGATGGAGGTTGTGTGTGTGTGTGTGCATGCCTGGTAAAGCACATTTTCTAAAAGAGTCTTCCTTCTTGTTTTGCATTTCTGCTCTGCGAGAAAAAAAGCAAGAGGCACCGCTGGCAGTGTGGAAAAAACAGGCGGCACCGTATAGTTTCATTCATTCTCACTTTGGTCAAAAGGCGTGCCACTCAGACGCTTCACTATTATCCAAGCAGCAGATGCCTTGCTGAGTTTTTGAGTTACCTTTGAAGACTATCCTCCTGAAAAAAACTAACAAACAAACCTTACAGACTCTAGACTTTGTTTGGGGAGTTGTGAAACTCTTTCTAGCACTGTCACCCTGATGCGGCAACCTAATTCTGCACAACTTACAGCGTTTTCCTGCGCATGGATGCAAATGAAGCGCCACGCACTCTGATAAGACGACCCACTTCTAATCCTGTCAATAACACGATGGCATGTTGTGGATGGATTCGCTAATCTTTCACTACAGAGGGAATGCATTTAATTACAAAAAGGAGCCGTGAGTTGAGGTGGAGAGAGGAGGGAGAAGAGGAGAGGACGGATGGAGCGAGAGGAGGAGATTTGGACAAGGTGAAAATGGGGGCGATCGCAGTTTGGTTCGGAGAGTTCTGAAGTTTGTCCAAGATTATGCTAAAAGAGCTGCAAAATGAGGTTATCACAGAGGATTAGTGTCAATTTATTTTCACCTCCGTCTGCTCAAAAGGTCAATTTAAGATTCAAGATGGAGCCATAATTCTCAAGTTTTTAACAGAGCAGGTACGAGAATTTCCCTGCCAGTCTGGTGATCTTGAGAAACAAACTGAAGCATAGTTTTAGGTCAACAACAAGGAAAAAGTCTAATCCAATAAAGATTTTCTCTTCAACAGACTCAACACATCCTACCTAGTGAGCGGTCCTTCGTCTGGTTGGTGGATCGCACCACCGGCAGGCTAGCACGGACCCGGGTGCCGCGGGTGAATCCCGTGGGCGTGTCCACGTCAGACATGGTGTCCAGTGACTCCAGGGAGGCCAGGGATAGGTGGTCGACCTGGTCGCCGATGCCGGGTTGCGGACTAGGGCCGTGCTTTGGGCTTCTGCTCTGGAGGGGGAAGCACATGAAAACACGTTGAGGGGGAGACCATGGACTCACCGTGTGCATGCATGAGTGTGAGCCAACAATCTCTTCCAGTGAATATCAAGCACACTCTTTAAAAAAAAACATCCCATGCTCATTTTCAGGTTCATTACTGTGGGTCAGAATAGGTTTCTAGACGCTCTGTTTTAGCTCCTGTCTCTTTAAGAACCCCCTCCCGAGAAAGCTGTCTGCTCTGATTGGTCAGCTCACACACGCCCGAGCCAGCACGACTCACCATGTCTCGGGTCGGCTCTGTTATGTTTTCAACCTTTTAGTTAGCCTCAATTCAACTGTGAATATCAACATTATGCAAAATGTATGACATAGTGATGGTCACGAAATGAAAGGCGGGGCTACTGACGAGGTGTTTTAAACACTTCAGGAGCATTTTTTCTGTGGATAGAGGAGCTTTTAGAACTGAGATAACAGGCCTCCTTTAATATATGATGCAGCTGGTGGAGTTAGAAAATAACATTTCATCTCATGCTCTGGCAAGCTAGAAAAAAGCTGCTTTGATGCTTACTTTGAGCTCCATGCCAGCGCGACAGCTAAACAAACCAAAGAACCGCCGTCATGCAGCGGCACATGGAAGTGTTAAAACTGCACATCACTGATACATGCTGACACATCCGACGCTGCTCGGTACTGTCCTGCAAGCGCATCACAGCTCTTAAATGCTATCAATTTGGAGGGAGCCTCTAATCGTACTACAGGAGTCTCAACTGTTTAAATTAAATATGCACCTGCATGAGCCAAAGTCTGATTTAATAATGATTCTAAGAGTTTTCAAATAGTTCAAACCCTGCAGTGATGACACACTGAAGAGATGAAACGGATCCCCAGAAAAATTCCCTTTAGCCACTGATTGAGGATCGAGACCCGTGTCATCAGAACTTTAAGATCAGTTGGCTACTCCGTAATCTGATCCGCATGACGTGGCATCCCTCAGACCACAGCCACAATAACACGATGTGTGACTCGACTACAGAGCCCATTCAGCTATTGTGCGGTGCTGTAAAGGGATCCGTTCCACTGGGACAAGGTGGGACTAAAACTGAGGGGTCAGTGAACACTGGGCTCTTTATGAAAAAGCTCTTCTTCGCTGGCAGACGAGCGGTGCCGTGGAGACATGACGCCAGGTCGACCGGGTTATCTGCAACACACCTGCATGCACGCGCTGCTGCTCTCTAACACACACACTTGAGCGTTTTATATTAAGTGCAGTTGACATTTGTGGGAGCTTTCATGGCCAGAACTGGTTGAACCTGGCAGCCGCTAAGTGACACTGGGAGAGCACAGCAGATGTTAGTGAGGATGCAAACATGGCCACACACACACACACACACACACACACACACACACACACACACACACACACACACTTACGCACACAATGGCATGATGCAGATAAGATAAAATAAAAAGGCTGACTAACTGTGTGGGGCAATTGGATTTTCATCAAGTACCTCTGAATGTCAAGCTCAGAGTGGAGGGAGGAGAGCATGCCCTGTAAAGACTGATGGGAGAAAAAGAGGAGAGGAGGAGAGAAAACACAAAGCAAATGGCTAAGAAATGCCAGTGGGAGGTGGAGATGGAAAAAGAAATGGTCATGAAAAAACAAAACAGAGGTGCCATGGAAACAAATCAATCTCCAAAGCGGAGGAGAGAGGAGTGAAAAGAGGCTAAAAGGGAAAGCGCAGAGGTGAAAGCTGTCCTCAGCAAAACCTAACAGCAGAGAGATACACACCATCACCAGTTCGACGGGTACTGACACAGAAAATCCCGGAACCCCCCCCACCACTTAATAATTTCCGTAATCACGTTAATTGCCATCATCAAAATTATGCAGCCTCCCTGAAGCATTTCCACTCATCCTCGTGTGATATTCGCTGAGTCAAAGTATGCCAACATTTGGGTGATGCACCTTCACAGCGATCCCAACTAACGCGGCAGGCAAAAAAAAAAAAAAAAAAAGATGCTGAGCCATCACTCATCTCCCGTAATTCCATAAAAACACGCTTAGGTTGCAACACCCGCGGATTAAATATGCATGACTGAAAATGTGCCCCTGGGCTGTTAATACACGTTGATGGTCACCTTTTAAACACAGAAGGGTCGCACGGAGTTGACGTGTCACCCGAAACCAGACATGTGTCGGGGAATTTAATCCAGACACTGAATGATTTATGAGCGTATTCAGTGGCGGAGGGTCCGAAGCGGCCCTCCCACGCCGCTCTTCTGTCTTCTCATGTGCTACTGTGTCACCCTTAGGAATGTTGAATCATATCGGCTTCCTCCATCACCTGTAGGTAGTAATCATGTCAGAGTGGCCTGGCAGTGTAACACAGTAGGAGGAGGAGGAGGAGGAGGAGGAAGAACCTGCATTCAAACTTAACTGTGTTTTATGACTTTAATGGGTTTTTGTTCCTCATCAGATGAAGCTGAGCTGCAGTATGTGACTGAAATCTATACAAAACATACGTTTGAGAAATTTTATGATTAAAGTTTAGTCGGTTTTTAATCACAACAGGCTGGAAGCAATACTTTGCGGAACATAAATTTGGAAAAGACAACTAATTAGATAACGACAGCTAGTTAGCAGCAGTCAGCCTACACTCTGCTAATCTGCAGCCCCCTATTTGTTATTCTTTAATTGTAAAGTAATGTTTTGTTTTTCTTACAGTTGACCAGTTCATTAATTCATACAGAGAGGACACACGCTACTTTGGACACTCATTTTGGTGTAAAGTGTCACCCACAGAGCCAGGCTTGCTGTCTAGTCTTTTTTCTAAGCTACGCTAACCTTCTCCTGGCTCCAACAACTTCATTTTCACTGGACAGAGACAGAAATTTAACCACTGAAATCTCATAAGGTGAAACCACTGAAGGGCCTGCAAACCCAATTATTGTGAATCTAAAACCAGGTAAAGGCTAAAATATGCTAAAATCTTGCGTAACGTCATTAAACTAGTTAACTCAACCTGTACAAAAGTTATGCACTGTTAAGTTGCTAACATTAGCTGCCACAAATTACTGCAAATAAGACTATAGTGGCTAATTCCAAAGTGTGATAAAGCTGCTGATAAAGCACAACATTTTTTTAATTTAACAAGAAGATTGGGTCATTTCTTCTTTTTAAAGGTCATACTGTCTTGCTTTCAACTTTATGCCAGATCTCATGGAAATGTTACCATAGACACGACGTGACAGCTGGAAAAGAATTGCACAGGAGTAAAAAGATAGTTAAAGCAGAAGCAGTCACATATAAACGTGAAGAAAATTGCAAATGAGACCTTCTGCCTCCCCGTGGAAAGGGGGTAATTAAGTTAAAACCGCTCCACACCAGTCCACATCTGACAAATGAGGTGTCCCTCCAAAGGTCAACAATTTAGCTCGGATGAACTCGTCTTCTCTCGCCTCCAATTTTCTCATGCACGCATGCGGAGATCATCATTCTGGCAAGCGGCTACGCATGACACCGCCTCGCATCAAAAGCCACTTCCTGTCTCGGGCTAACCACTTCCCGCTTCGGGGTCCAGATGTGGAAACCGCAGGCCAACCTCTGATTAGCACTGCAGAGGAAAAAAAAAACCTGCTCCAACCTGCTCAAACCTATCGTGCATTCCACACCAGCGATTTCCCCGCTCGAGTCAAAAGCATACAGCCCCGTGATTCCGCCTTTTCAGCAGCGACTCCCACTGTTCGCCACATTTGCTCTTGACAGCTGTGATGGATGTGAAACCGAGACGCCGGCATTAGGTTATACACGGGAATATGACGAGCTATAAAGTCGTGAAAAGAGCCGGTTTTGAAGGAACGAAAAATGTCTGTACTACAAAGAGGGTGGGTTGTCTGTGAAGTGCTCTCGCCAATGCCGGTGTCAAATATTCACCGTGATTCGAGTATGTTGGAGCAGGTCTAGAAATAACTCAGTGTAAGTTGCCTCAATTGAACGCTCGTGTGGAGCTGTTGAAGCAAAACCCTTTTCCTCGGGCCGTAACGCACTATAGCTCGCTAAAGTCACCACACTGTGCAATCTTGAGCTTTCTTACTGCCTTGACAATCGCTCGCAGCAGCTTTATGTTAAATAGATGTCTAATGTACTGTAGATGTGGACACGCGACTTTGAGGCGAGCGACCGCGCTGGCACGTGACCGCGTGAAAGACATGAAGTTGTTCAAATGCGTGCTGTCTGCTGTGTGTTGTGTGTTTAACAGAGGGAGAGCAGGGGATATAAAGAGAGACAGAGTGCGTGCATGAGTGAGTCAGGCCATTGTTCCAGAAAATCTGACCCGAACCCAGGACATCCTGAAAAAGTTTATGCAACAGTGGTCCGACACACAGCATGCTGTCATCGCGAAAGGGAGCTCGGCTCTGTGTTAGTGTGTGTGTCCGCGTTGCCAAAATACATGTAAAACTTCATAGGCGATTGCTCTCACATGTGTTACACAGTCATGTACATTTACCTCTCAGCTTATCTGCACCTCGAGAGCACGCACTGTATTGTATATCTGCTCTTCACTGCTAAAATTAGAACAGCTTCGAACTGGAGGCGCAAATGTCGCATGATTTCACCGGACCGATTATGTTATATCATGTGGCCCCCGTCTTGCCTTCCTGACGGACAGTCTGACACGCAGAGCCGAGATGGGGCGATTAAAGTAAATCACGATTGTTAAGAATAATGGCAGCTCCCACCAGGAGCCCGCTGTGTCACTCATGGAGATTTAAGTACAGACGCGGCCTCGAAAAAAGCAGCCATTCGCCACACCTGCTGTCAGCCTACACAAGGCCCGCTGATTGGTGCCTACTCTCTTATATAATCAGCATAGTCGGGGTTATAATAGCGTTCTCATAACACACTCTGGCTTTCACCTTCAAAAAGGCGGGGGGGGGGCGTTCTGTATCTCTACCTGCAGTCATTTTGATCTTGTTCGCCTCACTGTGACGGCAGATAACGCAGTTTCACAGGTCGGGCCAAGAAGTCAAAGACAAAACTTTTATGTAGAGACTTTCTACACCATCTACAACCGGGACGCGACTGCATCGTCTCTTTTATACACAAACAGAGCAGACACACCCACACACACACAGACACACACACACACGCACACACGAAGTTTCAGTTCCCTCATTCAACACTGCAGATGTGAAACAATATAAACACGCGAGTGGAGGCGGAGGCTCGTGTGGCTTTAAACACAAACTCCCGTGTTGTGAGCACAGCTTTCCACTTAAGATGCTAATTTGGCCCTTGCTCTGGGGAGCAGATACAGAGCTAACTGTAATTACCTGGCCTGATCTGCATGGCAAACACATAAACAAGAGGACGGTGGCTCTGCAGCCTGTTAACCCCTTACTCAAGCTGTCTCATTCTGACATGTTATTCCAGGAGCGGGCGCAAAACATCATCACCATCTATTAAATCTACGGATGCGTGATACAATTTTTTCCTTTCAGACACGATTATGATACCTGGAATTTGATTACCAGACAATAACGAGGACCTAATACTACTAACCCTATTATGCTTTTTCAATTTGTTACATCCTTCAGTTTGTTTTATAAGTTTTATGTGCATGTAAAAGGTTCTCAAAGTCTCTCCCACAGAAAACACTGCTCCTGTAGCGCCTGACATGCTCGTCAACAGTCCCTCCTTTAATTCCATGACTTCATGACATCACGCAGCATCCCCCCAAACCACATTTGCAGAATATGCATCTTTATTCATGTAGAAGTGAAGTTAAGTAAAATGAGACGGAGCCAACTGGAGACATGGTGAGTTGTACTGGCTCAGGCGTGTGTGAGTTGACCAATCAGAGGAGACTGGGTCGCAGACAGAGGGGGGATATGGTGCTGCTGCACTGGACCTGATGAGAAAACTGATCTGAGCATTAAAGCATGCAAAACTATTCTAGTAGTAACCCAAAATAAAATTAGAGACCTGAAGATGAGCATAATGTGTCTCCTTTAAGCAGAAGTAAAAGGATGTTAAATACCACAGTCTCAAGGATTCGCCTGAAAAGTGGATTGTGGACGCTTTCAAGATTGCTCACAATCTGAAATTGTCAGATTGCCTGCACCTATATGATTCCACTTTGAACACTGAGTCTGGCTGGATGAATGTGGCGTCGAATTTAAGTTAGATGCTTTTTACTTGTGTCCTTGAGCAACACGCTGCATCGCTACCGTCCCCCCTTTCAGTCTAAAAGGTTTTTCCACAACATTAAAAGTTCAAAAAGCAGGCGCAGACCTACAGGAATTCATTAAAAAACACCTGTGTGAGTCGAAAAACCCCGTGCCACTGCAGTTCTGCTCAACTCTGAATCATAAAGCCCCTGTCAATCAACCAGTCAGCGCCCGGTCCGCATGCTGTCTGTGGACCGACCATCATCCTTTGTCTCCCCTAGCCTTAATGACATTATATCAAAATCCCCTAGTCATCCATTCCCATTCATTGCCGCCACATCCCTCTCTCCCTCCCTCCCTCTGATGCATTCCTACTCTAATCCCCTCATCCAAATCCCCAGATGACCTTTCAGAGATGGGCTCGCCTGTTAATTGGTGTGTTAAGGGGAGATGACTTTATAGCATCCACAGTCAAAGCTGACAGTAAAGGTGAAGCCGCACGCAGGCGCTCAAGACTGGCTATCTGGAAGCTTCTAATCTACAGACCGTGCCATTTACGGGCAAACACAATAACAAGAACTGTAACCGTCTCATTGGCAAGTAAAATACAATCAAGCAGATCTGTCAGATTGCAAATGAAGTGCATAATCACAACAGACACAATGCCGTGCCTGTTGACCCAGTGCAGAGGGGAGGTAAGATGAATATCTCTTCCGCCACTTGTGACATTTTCCACCGGCTGAGCGACACCATCCAATTGATTTCATCCACTCACGCATACATGAGTTAGTCGCGGTTATCACCGGCAGACATCAGCCCCCCTCCTCTGAATTTTACAAGGCTGCAAAAAGCCAACTTTGAGCCCCGCCACAGCGAGCTGGTTCTGTCAAGCCAGGTTTAAGCAGCCAAACGCAACTTCGTGAAACGATTGCTGGTCGTTGGGTCTCATCCCAAGGTTGTCAAGTACCAAAGGAAATCACATTTTGTTGCATTTTTTAAGCATCTATAAATATAAGTCATGTTTAATCTAACTTGAAACTATATTAAGGGATGAAATCATGCGCTAAAATATCTTAAAAAGCAGCATTTTACCATATCAGACAAGTGGTGATCTCCTTCCAGCAGTGACTTCCATGTAAGACTGGAAACTCCCTGGTCTAAGGGAAACAGGCTCTCTTCCTCCACTGTTATTTCAGCCCTTGTAGCACTTGCTCTGCACAACTGCCCTGTCCTGCTCCCTTCCGTTTCTGCTCTACCACACAGCGGATGCCCCTCCATCCAATGCACACACCGCCCCACATCCCAAAAACCTAGCCTAACAGCACAATACGAACGCACACAATCCACACCCGGCGGTAAGCGGGGGGAAAGTCATTGTTTGTGTGTCTGCCTTTTCTTTTCTTTTTTTTTTTTTTGCATTGTGCGAGGCAGAGATTGTGCGAGAGAGTCTGCACGAATCACCTCGTTCAAAATATTTCTTACTCGCAGGCTATTCCGTCAGCTTATGAGTGGCAAATCCCATCCCTGAAACCGCTTTTAAAAAAACTCCATAAAGTTTCCATTCAGTTTCTAAAAAAAGTATACATTTTTATCTTGAAACGGCAGCTCTGACATTAATCCCCATGTCCAATCTCCGCTTCCATCTCGCTGCCCTGAGGCTGTGGCTGTCTGAAGAAAGAGAGATGACACTTGTGTCCCGAGGAGATAAGACCCAGCTCTACCCTCAGGGATCCCGAGGGCCCAAGCAAGATACACTCAGCAGGCCCCACGCGCCGTATAACACACACTCCGACACACCCAGTACACCAACACACACTCGCACATCCAAATACCAATGCACACTAAGGCTGCGACTAACAACTATTTTTATTATCGATTATCCTGCCGGTTAAGTTATAGATTAAAGTGGCTCCGTGGATCTTCTGTGTTGGGCTTGAAGCCAGTTAGTGGACTCCATTTGTAAACTGTCCTCAGTTACTTTAAAGTTAGCTACTGAGATGAGACATTCAAGAACTGTGCATAAAATTATGTTCTTTGGACCGTTGTGGAAAATCTGATGCAAGTCCTTTGGTGTCCACCTTTTATTTTTTTATATTCACTGCTGTGATAGCCGTGGCGTTATCTGCAGAAAGAATTCACAAGATATTGGCTATATATATATATATATATATATACAGTATATATATATATATATATATATATATATATATATATATATATATATATATATATAA
>JARJLU010004739.1:0-32817 GCA_030272975.1 Sparidentex hasta
GGGGAAGGAGAGAGAGAAAGAAAGAGGACACAGCTGGATTTTCACGATGAACTGCCACAAAAAAGGGGGGGGAAAAAAAAAAAACACACACACACACACATACACGGAGAGCAGACGCGTCTGTCAGCGCAGTGACAACAGGAGCGCAACAGCACCGCAGCCCAAGGACGCCGTGAACAGACGAGCGTAAAAACACACCTCCTTACCTGCTTTTCCGTTTCCCCCCGCAGCACTCTTCACACCGCCCCCCAAAAAAGTTCGTCCACTCGCACCAGAGAATGATGAAGGTGAGTTTCTCAGAGATCTTCAAAAATTCAGATGTTGGAAAAGAATATGGCACAAGCGAAAAAAGAAAAAAAAAAAAAAAAAAAAAAAAAAAGGTTTTCTGGGGAAAGTTGTGGACGAGCAGAGAATCCGCTGCCTGTGCCACCGCTGCGTCCCCAGAAGGTGCGCACTGGAAGCCCGCACTGCACATCCAGTGACATCAGAGGCTGGACACGTATGACACAGGGCTCTCACACAGTGACTGCATGTTTCTAGGTAGATGCAACGCTGGTGACCCTGTGACCACTGGAACACCTCTGTGAAAACCTGATTTATTCATATTTTATTATCATGACTTCACAAATTACCTGCAGGAAAATGGCTCTAGGGATTTCATTGCGAAATCACCTGCAGTTTGTTTTACTCAGTGACATCTTCAAGATGCTTCTTTTGTCCAGCCAAGGATATAAGATTTTTATTAAAAAAAAACAAAAACAACATCCTCACAGGATTTTTTTTTAATTGATTCATTTACTCACCAGGACTGAAGGCTCAAC
This sequence comes from Sparidentex hasta, assembly GCA_030272975.1. Classification (NCBI taxonomy): domain Eukaryota; kingdom Metazoa; phylum Chordata; class Actinopteri; order Spariformes; family Sparidae; genus Sparidentex; species Sparidentex hasta. The sequence continues at coordinate 822 of JARJLU010004739.1, forward strand.
TATCCCCAACGCAAAAAGCTAAACAACATGAAGAGATACACTTGATTGCCAACCAGCTCTTTACTTTACATGGTTCATGACTACCTGGGTCATCTAAAGAAACGTTATGTAGAAACGGGCACTTTGTGGGATTTGGTGCCCACCCACATTTTCCTGTGTGTGTGCAACACCGCTGTTGTAGATCCCAGGTGTGTAACATTGTTATGTGCCAAAATCATTCTTTTTTTTTTTTATTTAAAAGGTTGTTGTTCACCACAGACTACACCTGTGTTTTCTTTTAAAAACGGACTAGAACATAGTTTGGCACAAGCTTTTGGATTCATTTGAACAGGGAGCACTTTATTAAAGACTTATTATTATCATATCATTATTCCCTCTTAACAATAATAATAACAATGATACCTTTTCATCTGATTCCTTTCTTTATTGTGTTAGATTCTCATCTTACGTGGTTTTATTGTATTTCATTGTATCGTATAAACAATAGTCAGACCTGCATCTGGGTTTTCCATCAATCAGCCCGTTCACCTGCAGGATTTCTTTTGTTTTATGAGCTTTTATTTACCTTAACTGAACCCCTTGAAACCCAAGATCCCCCCATGCACCTTCAACCATTTTATTCAATCGGGGAATTGAGAGGGTTGTCAGAGCATCATTATGAAGAGGGTTTTTTGTTTTGTTTTTTGTTTCTTCTTCATTTTAATTGCATTTTAGTTTTCCTGATGGGGTGGTTTAGTGAAACATTTCAAAGAGACCTGAATCAGCAGTGGTCCAGTATGTAACAAAAGAAAGGTGACTGCCAAATGTTGGAGATTGTTGGGAAGAGGCTTTTTTTTATCGTTGTTATCCAATTTTTAGGCATTGCCTGTATTTTGTCTATGTGCTGTGTACTGTGTAAATAAAACTGACTTGACCAAAAGCAAATGTCCGTGCCTGACATGAAGTGATTCCAGCATGATTTGGTGCCGTTTGAGTAGTTGTTACTATATTTTGATAATTATATATGTATAACTGTGAATTGCAAAAAAAATGCTGGGCAGGATCATCAGGACATTAAATGTCCATTTACTATCACAGATGGCAAAAAAAGCAGCAAATCCTCAAATTTAAGAAGTTGGAACCAGCAAATGTTTTGACATTTTTATCAAATCGGTGCAAATCGGTCTTCTGCTCAACTAATTGATGAATTGTCCAACCGTGTACAAATCAGTGCTGCTGCAGGATGTTTGTCCTGTCAGAAGTTGAAGAGGTGTAAAGTAAAAACACTTAGCAGCAGCGTTTGCGCCATCCCAACAGCTCGGCATCATAAGCAATGAGGAGAACAACGTGGGCAGGAATGAGCACCATCACATGACCTCCCTGCTCCATTTTGGTCAGCGTTTCGAAGAGAAGCTGTTTACACCTCTCCTTCCAGCTCTCTTGGACTGTTTTCTCGTATGCATTTTTTCTTCCAACATTGGTCCTCAGCAACACTAGATGCGGCGGCACAGGGAGCTCCAAATGAAGAGAAGATTGAGCTCTAAATTAAGAAAACACCCCATGTCGACTTAAACCACAGGCTATTCCTCCCTAACCAGTCTCTGTGGTTCTTCCCTCCCAGCAGATACACGACAGATTTCTAGGAGCAGTAATTAAGTGGGAGCTGTTTTCTTTCCCTCCTTTCACGCGCTCAACACTGGTTGCTTAGAGACGCGTCATGGCCAGGTGTTGCTTGAGTGACAAAGCCTTTTTGTAGGTGTGATGCTATTGTTGAAGGGCCGTACCAGGCCAGACTTCGTTTCTCAGCACAAATATTTGATTCGACTGCGGTGAACTGGCCGTAATAATTCACATCTTTCCTCTTTCGCGAGAGCCGCCGCGGAGGGATAAAAAAAATAACCCACAGTGGCAGTGTTTACCCTCGGCCCTAATAACACAGCAGCTGCAAAGGTGTGTTTGCACACAGATACAATCTGCTGCTCTTCCTCTGGCACTTGAAACAGGTCGTTTTATTTGAGTTCCAGAGGAGGAGAGGAAAACGCTTGTTGTGTGACCTCGAGCAAACAAGGCCACGGACACGTTTTGCATTTTACCGCCCTTTACATAATGACCTCTGAGGTGCTGGCTGTTCATTAAAAAGCGATTCGATTGATGGTTTCGCGATTGAAGTTCGAGCCCGATCGTTTCACATTTGAAGGGAAACCGGGTTATGGCGGGACAAACCTCCGCTTTGTTTTGAGTTTTCTCAAAGGACTGCACAATGAGACGGGCTGTTCGGGGTTTTTCAAGAGTGCTTCACCGGATGATTACGGTCTCATTTTGGCGCGTTTCATTTATTGTTGCCCTCCCCATGTATCATTCGGCTCCTATTTCCGAGCAGCTCTCCCAGATAAAAGTAGCTCTCTCTCCGATAGGAGCAGAATAAGGATTTCACTAAAAGGAACAGTTCCCCTTCTTCATTTGATGCCGCTAGTATATTATTGATTAAACTTCAAAATACCTGCCCACCTTCCTACACTCGGCCAGATGTGTTACACAAGGGAAACAGTGCTGCTTGCCAAGCACGAACTTACACTTGATTCAAGCCTAGAGGTCATCACCTTGTCTGAGAAATGGACCAAAACAGAAGAATTAGCCGAAGAGAACTGGGCACAACACTGACAGAGAGTCAAGGAATGAAACAATAAGGAATCATTAATAGATTTATATGCCAGCCAGCTGAGACCGCTGCAAAGCAAAATACCACTGTTGAAGGCGGAGTGTGAAACCACTGGATATGTTTTTTTGATGAGACCTTGAGACAAGCTGGGAACAAAAACAAGACATTTTCCAGTTGTTTTTGTGGCTCCCAAAACATCAGGGCCATGCAGAGACCTTCAGAGAGGCTGGCGCTCAATGTTAAAAAAGGGGGCACATGGACCTGGAGGTAAATTGATCGAAAGGATATTAATGGCCAACTCATCAGATAACGGATCTTTTTGTTTCAGTCAAACAGTTGTTGGCTCCAGCTTCGTCTCTTTTTTGTTTCAAACGCCTCTTCACACGGCATCTCTGCACGCTGAATGATATGTCATGATAAATTCAAGAAATGAGGATAATCGATAATGATAAACAATAAAAGATACACAGTTAAAGCTGTGTAAGTTGCAAATTGAACTACAGATGACACGATGATATATCTGAAGCGGCTCTATATTAGAATTCCAGATTGTGCAAAAGCTGTCTTATCATGCATGCTTCTAGGTTTATTTTTTTCCCTCAAATATAAATATTTCTACCTTTAAAATACTAATTAAAAGGGAACAGAGAGAAAAAGATTTATGGAACACATTTGATTGCAAACTTGCAAAACAACTATTTCATATTTCCTACAGTTTACCAAAACTCTTTGACAGACCTGCCGAGGAAAAATTAAAAAAAAGATCCACCTTGACAGACGGGCACTTTAGACATCAGGAGGCAAAGGGACAGGTGCCCGCAAATCAGGATCGTTTTCCTAACCCTCACCAGAACAACACCACAGATGAAATAGAAAATTGAACCTTTAGAAAAGTAATAACATAAAAAAAAAAAAAAAAGTTTCGACATATCCACTGTTTCCAAGACTTACATTGCCTACTTTTGCTCTGACGACTGGGTTGCCTACGGTTACCTCTTAAAGATAGGACTCATTGCAGCGTCGTGTCATCATCAAGACTTAATCTGGTACACAGCAGTTTATTTATTTCAAAGAGGTATTTCTCTCAAAGGTTTGGAGCGATATGCGTCACATTCAGGTCCAATCTGCTCTCCGCAAAGAATTCAGTTATCTGTTCCTAATGATGAGATGTGATTTTTTTTCTTTTTTTTTTTGAGTTAGTCTAAGATTGCACTCATTAGGATCCTTGTGCAATCAAGGCGGCGCTCATAATGTCTCATTTTTCCTAAGATTTGTATTCATCAGAGCGCTTTGTGAGAAATCTCCAGAGAGGGTGAGAGAAGACAAAAAGAGGGGTTAAATGGCCTTCGTCCATCGCCTTCCAGTAAACATCTTTTACTGTAGCTGTACGAGAACACATTTGTGAGGGTTTTTGAAGTTTTTTTTAAGTGTAAAAATAAGAGGACTTTCTTTGAGTAAGCTCCCAGAAGACTACAATCAAAACCAGTCCGACTACAAACAGAGCCGATCACAAACGCCCAACGCAGTCCTGCATAGTCTGGTCACCATGTGCCACTTCCTGTGCAGTAATGATCTATTCAGCCATAAATGTTTGCACGTGGAGACCGCAGCGCGAAAACGTCACAAACACAAGAGCGCCCATAATTGCATCCTTCACGTTGGTGGGTCTCACGTGTGAGAGCGGCTTTGTATGCAGAGGCCGTTCCGCCTGCAGATCATCACCTCCAGCCACAGGTGACCAGATGGTGTGGTCACTTCAGGAGTGTCGCTGTCTGCTCTGGATGAAAATGACTTGGTTTGTGAAAATGTGACCTGTGAATATGTGTTCTGTTTTCACTTTGAGTGGGGGGGGGGACTCAGCAGCAGTTAGTTTTTCTGCACCAAGGACAACAATTTGGACCATTTTTTTTTTGTTTTTTTTCAGACGAACACTCACAGTGTTACAGCGCCGAGCGACATGGACGTTCTGTTCAAATCTGGCAGTTACTGAGAGAGCGGACAGCGTGCAAATATTCATTCATTCGGATGCTGACAAACAGCACGAAACCTAGAATTACAGGATGTGACTGTTGTGATAATGACGGTCTGATGGCTCGAACATTCACCTTCATCTTGCAGTTTTCAGAGGCAATATTTTGCATCTGAGCAACACCTCTCTTCTCTTCCTTCTTTAAGTGTGCGGGAACCCTTTCTTTAATTATAATGTGAGAGAATACTGTACATGTGTTGGCATATGTCATCTGACAGTTGCTATGGTGCTCATGTAGACACATGGAGACATATAATTCAATGACAGTGACATTTTCATTAATTAGTTAAGGCTTCATCAATCAGTCAGTTCAAGTTTAACATACATAATACAGACTTATATAAAGTTGAGGTCTTAGTGAATTATTACCCATTCACACACCCAGCAAAACATTAAGCGCCATTTCATTATTTTGGAGTCACAGTATTCACTCCCCTTCTGGCTCAGTTTTGGTCTCCACCACCTCCATTTTAGTCGCTGAGCTCAACACCGGCTGTGTCAGCTAATTTCTCTGTCTGGGATTTGTTATTTCTCTGTCTGGGATTTGTTGTTATGAAGGCAGTGTTCGCCCACTGATGCAGGAAACACGGTTGAAAAGAGCGGTGAGCCGAACCCAAGCAGTCAGATTGAGGCTCATGGCGCCAAAAGAATCAGCTGAAAGAAAAAAAAAATGCTCCACAGGGCTGAGAGTTGCTCAGAGACCACCATTTACATCGAACGCAGTCATCTGACCGTTGTTCATGATCCAGTATTGATTTGTGCGGCTTCAAAGTTTTGATTTGTGAGAACCGCCAGAATTTGATGGTAGCTTCAAAACTGTATGGGGGCAGTATATCCATTTACTGCTGATCACTCCTTTTATCGCCACCTTTGGCTGTAGCCTCACATTTGTCAAAGAGCTCAGGTGCAGCTGTACACTTGACTGAGACTGAACACAGCCTCTAAGACCAACAGCTTGAACACACCACAGAGGTCATTAACGGGAACTTTGACCAGCACCAAGAGTCCGGGTATGAGACGACATGGCTGGCGGCGACCGGAGAGACAAGAGGCGGCAGAGGAGCAGAGTCGAAAAAAAAAAGGCGCATAGGATCTCAATACATTCAAATCGCATTTCACATGTGTATCTTGTTACCACATTATGGATCGAAATGATTCATTCTTGGATAATGCGTATTGATTTGGGGATTAAGAAAGTAATCGTGGGAAGTGACTTCACTGTGCATCGACAGTGCCACCGGTCAGGAGTCGCGTTAATGGATGACCCTCCCCCTCAGTGTTGTACAACCACGGGGGTTGGAGAGAGGTCACAGTCACAATGGAATGATTCAGCTGCACTCCAGGAGCTACATATCATTTTAACCAGCTTGTACTAAACAGGCAGCTCACATGAGAACAAGCTGTTCTTTATGAGCAGTGTTCAGCACTGCCTGAAACTCAAGCCCAGTGTGACTGCAAGAAAAAAAAAAAAAAAAAAACAGCAGGAAAAATGAATACGAGGCACCTGCACTCGGTCATGAGCAATCGGAAGTCCACCTCTGAGAACATGGGGGAATTGGATAATTCCAGTGTCCACGCGGCACAGTCGATTTCGCAGCACAAGAGATAACAGGCATCCACGGACAGGAGCATCCTTTTCAGGCTCGACAGTGGGCGGTAAATATTGTGGTTTTTGTGATTCTCCTCGGTCGCAGCCTAAAATCGAGCTTCACGCCGCGTGGTGGTTGGCAGAGCCTTGTTTTGATTGTCACTATGGGAACGGACAGTCTCTGACCCATGGTTACAGGAGCAAAGGGATTTGATCGATGAAGCACAGCTCTCTCACAATCTCTCTCCTCTCGGGGAGCTGGTGCGGCGGTCTGGGCGGAGGGAGAAGCGAAAGACAAATACTTAGGACGCATGAACTTGTCTTTTAATGACCTGAATATTCATGAAACCTTGACACGAGACTCCTCTGTGGGCGACGGGGGACAGACAGGGCTGAATGGAGATGAAACATTGCCTGAGGGGGGGATCCATCTATAAAGCCACCTCGGAGACTGACTGCGCACACAAACAGACAGTTTTCACCCTCTGCCTTGACCCTGAACGGCAATTGTGGGTAGCATACTAAAGAAATGGCAGCGGAGGAAGAAAAACCATCTGTTTCAGGGTCCAGAGTTCAATCAGCTGCTGCAGGTGAGCATGCACGAGGACTGCAGAGTGCCAACCACTGTAAACAGCGCTGAGAGAGCGGAGCAGGGCTGGGCAACTGCAGCCGGACGCACTAAGCCCCTGCATCAATATTGACTCTGCGTACGTCCCAGCTCTCCAGACCTTTTAGATGTCAAAGCACGGGTGAAAAGCATGAGTGCATCAGAGTTTGAAAAGACTGAAAACCTGATTTGAATGCTTGTTAATGAACATCAAGGACAGCTACGTGGTTGTAAAAAAAAAAAAAAAAAAAAAAAAAAAACTGTAGGTGGAGGATCTTTATCCACCATGCTGAGAGCTTGATAATCAGAAGAACATTGTGTCCTAGCAGAGCTGCGTTCTCGACGACTGGATGTGTTTTAGTTCAGATTTAATGTAACATTTTTTCTTTTTTTTGTAACAGTTTCTCTAATTTACATATAATATACTGAAAACCATTCCTTTTTTAGATAAACAGTGTTAATGCAGCTTTTCTCACAGTATAAGACATTATTACATTATGAGGTTTTATTACATTATGAGTTGCTATATAGTGGAGCTCATAACGTAATAGGTTATTACATTATTACGTTATGTGCAAAGACGTTATTACGTTATGCGCTCATGATTTTATTACATTAAGAGTTGATTATTACGTTATGAACATTTATTACATTGCAGTTATTACGTTAAGAGCCGTTATTACGTTAAGAGCCGTTATTACGTTATGAGTTGCTACAATGGTCAACAGGAGGCGTATGCATGTTTCTTTGACAGTCAAGGCCTCAACACAGCCTCGCTAAAAACTGTCATGTTGTTCCATTTTGAATGAAGTGTTGCTGCCTGCTACTTATCCACAGACAGAGGGGACTGGAATACGCTACCAGGCAAGAAAAGAGGGCTACAAAGAGTTGTTTCACTGTGTGCAGATTTATTCCATCCAAACCTTCGAGGGATTGGACCAAGATGGCGACAAAGATCTGACAGCGAGTTAATCTCAAGACTTTGGAAGAAGTCTGGAGAGCTGTGTTTTTTTCCCCCTCAGACAAGTTGTTGAATGTATAAGTAGTTAGACTGCTGTCTTTCTCAATTAATTGTTTGGCGACTCTACCCAGTGCCAGAAAATGGTGAGAAACAACCATCATGATTTCTCCCGGGCCAAGTTAACGTCACCAACAGTCAAAAACCAAAAGACACTCATAAAAATCTTGTTAGAGTAAAGAAACCAGTAAATACTCACATCTTGGAAGCTGACTGAACAACTCAGAACAATTAACATGTAAATAGATACCATAATTCATAATCACTCATAATTTGTTATTCAATAAAAATCTGCATTCATAAATGAGGAAGCTAGTTTATTAATCTATAAATAGATTCAATGTATTAATGTGCTTTTTAAAGAAATTCTCATTGACTGTTTTATGTTTTTGTTTTTTTCTTTTTGCAAACCCTTTTTAAAAGTAGCTCGATGTTAAACTTTGTTTGACCCTCCTCGTCCCTCTCTTGGTCGCCTCTACAAGCCTGTGGACGACTTCTTAAAGTTGTTCAGTGCTGCTGGACTGTGGATTTCTTTGTGAAGGACTCGGGTGGGATTATCCGTGGTGAGTGCCTCGAGTGAGAGAGCCAACAGCAGCCAACGTTGGTTTCGAAATGGAGTCCATTACCATACCTGACGACCGGCTATCAGCGCCTCATGGAAATGCCATAGAACCCCTTTAATTTATTCATGAATCTAATCTTTTAATTTAAAATTAATCTTTTTATTAGCCCTTAAAGCATCAAATAATTAATTAGTTTGTAATTTACTTGGTGTATTCATTGATTAAATTTAGGGAAAGCGATTCTGAAAAAAAAAAAAAGAAAGAAAAAAAAAAGACAGTTGATTGTTAAGTCTCGTTTCCAGGTCTTCCAGTACTGATGGGTTAGAATTTCGGGGTAAACAACAACCCAAATCCTCGGTATCTGATGATCTGGGAATAAAAATTTAACTATCAACTATCTTCCTCCCGCATCACCTTTCCTACCTTTAATAAAGTAATTTATAAAACACATGTATTAATGCCTATTCATACTGAACAATTAGTTATCTATGAATGAAATGCTTGATTACTATTTCTGTCACACTTGTGCCCCTCCGTATATTTTACTTTATATGTATCCTATAACGTCGGGTGTTAATGCACCTACACAGAATGTTTTAGTTTTTGATGGAATTGGACTGGATTATACTTAGTTGTTTAAAAATAAATCTTCAGGTCATGGACAAGAATAAATAAATAAATAAATATATAAATAAATAAATAATCCATGCCCTCCATTTTTCACTTCACAACACAACAGCTCTAACAATACAAAATACTTAAATACCCTTACACAAGCCATTTTTGACTCCCTACTACAGGCACAGCTTGAAGGACATTTTCCCTCTCGTAGTGAAGGTTTCATTCAGCTTCAGCCTGCAGACAAATAACCGTAAATATGCACAAAAACACTTGAAAAACAAAAAAAAAGCAAAAAGGTCGTAGCTCAGCCTTGGTCTTCCTGACACGTGCTGCTGTCGATTAGCACAATAGCAGCCATGTGATTTCAGTGTGATAAGAAAACTCAATTATCTCATCACGCTAATCTCAGTAAATCTTTTTGTTATGCAGCGGCTGTAACCCCAAAAACCAGCTGAATCTTGGGCAGGAAATGCAGCCTCAACCCAAGAAACACCGTAGATAAGCATCTTTATTGGAATACATACAATGTTTTACAGGTAAGACTTAAATAACTCACTTTTTTTTTGTTTTTTTTTTTTGTTTTTACATTATCACAGACATAAATTGCGACTTCAATCACCACACATCACGTAGCTGAGAGGGGCACGACACCAAGCACGACGGTCGAATCAAGTTACATCGAGGATCACTTTTTCTGGAGCACTGTTTAGGTTTTTTTCCAAGTTGTCACGGAAAAATCTACAGCTGATAATCAAAATGACAAAGACCAATGTGCACTCAGTACACACTCATCCACACAGTGATACACAGACACACATGCACGGGAACATTTCAGCTTCGAGCCGCCACAGCCGGAGCTTGCTGCTGATCAGTGGACTGCAGTTGTCTTCCCAAATACTCCCTGTGAAACAAAGGACACCAAATTAGACATTACACTTAACTTCATCCCCATTCACTTCACTATGTATAGAAAATATTTTGAAAGTTTGGCATCAATGGTCAGATTGTTTTGGGGACTGTGATGTATGTCATTTTGAGAGACGCTGATAATCAACCTTCTGAGTCATGTAGGTATGTGGATGCGCTAGATGTCGGTGCATTTACAGAGACGGCTGCCAAGCCGGTGACCGCAGTTCAGGACTGCACTGCAGCATCTGTGAGAGTGACACCACTGGATATCTTCTTTTTTTTTTTTTGGCGATCAAAACCGCCATTTTAGGCCAAATCGTGGTGTTTTCCTAACCATTATCTAGTGGGTTTCAAACCTAAACCTAACCGGGTCATAAACACGCCGCTGTCACAACATGAACACGAAAACTGAACCTAAAGAAACGAAGGGCTGCAATATAAAGAAATGTGTCGTTTCGACATATCCGTGGTTTGCGGTAACATACATTGCACATATTTATTCTGGCGATTGGGTTCCTAAATCCAAAAACCAGCACCTCCCCCGCTCATTATTTGACTACCTGTAAGACAAAAGCTGAATCGTAAAGTGTAAGTGTTGTGGTTTTTCTGGGGGCTTTCTGTCAAACTGGGACTGCATCTAAGGATCAATTTACTTTTTTGATTAATTAAAAGGTCTAATATTTGCTCACATGCTTGTCACAATTTTCTCTGAGCCCAGAGTCACATTTTCAAAGTGCTTGCTTTGTCAGAAGATTTTCAGCTTATGATGAAATTCTCTCAATTGAGAAGTTGGGACCACAGAATGTTTCAATTTCTATTCAATTGGTTAAAAAATTGCTGCTGTCTGTCCTTTATTCAGCTCTTTGTTGTCCATTCCCTGTCGGAGCAGTAATTTCTTGGCAACCATGACATTTTAGTTCTCGTTATGAGCAAACAAATGACATGCTGCGTATTTTCACCTGACAATCGTATCAATATTCTCAGCAAGAGAGCAGAAAGTGCATTTCCAAAATATCAAATGATTCTGATTCAATGAGATGGATTTCAAAACCGTATCCAGGTGATTATTGTGGCAGATGTGGTTCTTTAATATCAGTCTAAGCACTGAAATAAAATACCATTATTTTGAAAGGTCAAACTTTCTTTTTCAGGATTATTCTCGGCAGTAGCATTTTCAGATATTATATCATGACACTCACCTTACTGCTACCAGAAATATCAAATGCCTCTCACAAACTGAAAAAACAAAAAGGCGAATAATATCTGATGGAGGAAATTATGTTCTCTGAACCAACACTCAGACCAGTGAGTGCTGATAGATTTTTTTTTTCTCAGCAGACCGACAAAGCTGTTAGAACTTCCTGATGAAACTCTCTGCTTTTATTTGACTCTAATTAAAGTATGAATCACAGAAGTCCGTTCATACGTAGTAATGTGCAAGAGTGACTGAAAACAGCTCAATAACCTTGCTGACTCCTCTTTTAAGTAATTTTCCTCTTGTCTCTATTTTTGTATCTTTAAATAACAAACTCTGCTCATCACCCATCTAAGCATCCAAGGCTGCTTTTTAATGTTTGAGCTCAGTGTTGACCAACATAAAGTCAAGTTTGCTATGCTATGAGGAACAGAGGTCAGTGTCTACATGGAGATTCTACTGATTAGAAGTCAATTCGTCAAAAATAGAGAAATACTCCTTGTTTTTGTAGAAAAGAAAAAGACTTTTGATGCGCTCATCTTTCCATAAGAACCAAATCCCAGTGAGAGGACATGAAATCTCCACACCTCTCTGAAGTTGTCATTGAGAAACTTTAGCTGGTCTGACCGCTAATGGCAGCTATATGTTGATTCCAAGTGCTGCCAGGAACTAAGTAAAGAAAGATGGCAAAATTAGAAGCATGAGCCAGAGTTATAAAAGTCAGCCAGAGCGCCTTCTGATGTACGTACTTACAGCTGCTGTATGAAATAAAACCTACATAACAAGATGAGTCATGAAAGTGAATCACAGCAGGATATCAACTACACTTAAATTAAAGGGTATATAAATAAACCTAATGAACTATATTAAAATACAAATTACACAAAGTGATTCAACACCAATCTGAGGGACGTGGAACAGAAAACAATGTGTGGGAAGACAGCACCAGCCAGTGAGAGCCCATCATAAGATGAATGCATGATGAATAAAAGGATACGGTTTGTTTTACTACTTTAAATGTCTGGTATCGTCTATGTAATGAAACCCATCTAAAAAGACCCTTTTACATATGTGTGTGTGTGTGTGGGTGATTAACTTGCAGTTTATTCAGAAAGGTGCATCACTGAACATAGTCTAACAAACAAAAGGAGAAACTTCAGTCTGCTAAAGTGCAGCACTGAAGGTCAGTGTTCTTGTGTCTTCAGCTGTGATAACATTATATTAAATTACATTCATTTGTCAGACTCAAAGGCTGCTGCTGTTACATGACGAAGTAACAATGTTGGATCACCTTATTGTTTATATCCGGCAGCAGCTGGCGCCTCAAGATAAAGGACACTAACCCTGCACTTGAATAACGGCACTTTCAAGCCGGTTGTACATTTTCAAAAATGTTCTGACAAATGAATGCCAGTGCCCTCATGGAGGTGAGGCGGTAGTCTGTAACCTGTGACAGAAAGAAGTTTAAAGTGGCTTCTTAAGTTCAGATGTTTCACCAAAATGGCCTAATAAACTCAGTACTGGCAGAGTGTGAATATTCAACAATTTCTTCCAGATTATTTGATTTTCATGGCCCATTTCATACCAGGTGCGCAGTGAATAATACTAAGACTTGACAACTGAGCCTCCCACCCTGAGCATGATGTCAGTGCTAATGAGAGCAAAATATTCGTAATATGTCTAATATGGACGGTGAATGAGAGCAAAGTAGCGTGGTGATTAGATATATGATTTTTCTGATTATCATTTCTGTGAATTTGTTGTTACCTAGAGTTGCATTTGCATTTGAACATATTTTGCACCCCCCCCTTTTTTAGAAGCAATGTCAACTCTAATACAACAATATAAACAAAACATTTCCTGGGAAATAAACAGTAATCCATCACTTTCAGTATCAGTAAAACCAGGACTGAGGAAAGGACTATCTTTTAACAAGCATATGCTGCCTTGAAATTCTCACCAAGGTCAAATTCCCATTCTTGCATTTTTTTTTCCCACCCTCTGGCTTTTTGAAGAAGAGCACACAGTGATCTTGAACAGACGTTTGTTTTTTTTCTGCTGCACCTTATAAACCAGGCTGGTGAACGAAATGTGATGTAGTGATGATCAACGTCTGTAGAAAGGACTGTTCCTCTACCTGGACACTGACGCCAGTACAGCACTATAACAAAGTGACTGTTAATAGCTGGCAAAGCATCAATATGGAGCTGAATGGCAATTTAAAAAAAGAAAAACCTCACTTAAGGCCACAAGAACAAGTGAGTGAACTTTCTTAGTTCACACATTCATCTGTGCTGTTGTCATGACAGCCAGCGCCCTTCAGTGAGATCTTCTCAAGGAATCAATGGAGAGGCAACCTACTCAAGGTGACAGTGCTTTGACAATAGCTTCAATTTGCAGCAGAGAGAGAGACATACCTTAAAAAAAATAATTAAAATCTATAGCCCCAGCCTTAGGGTTTCCCTCACTCTAACAGCAGCAGTCAGATTTTTCTGTTTTCACAAAGGCAAAAAGTGTCAGCAGCGTACATTGTTCAACGTGATGAAACAACCTTGAAACATAAGCTGCCATCACATTTTAGGTCCAGTCGAAATAAACAAACTAGAAGAAAAGCAGCCTGAGACACAAAACAGAGGAAACTAATATGAAGAATAATGTTCCAGCTTTTGTGTTTTCAACTAAAACAAATTAATCAATGAGCAGCTACACCAGCAGAAGTGATGGTATGCTGTCATTACCTGTAAATGTGGGAGTACTGAGACTTATAAGGAGTAGAGGATAAAGAAAACACAAGAATAGATGAACGTCTTCGGTTATGAAGCGGTGAGTGATTAAACTACCATTTCCTTATAAAATCAAATCAACTTTGTTTTGAGAACAAAGTGCATGTGCTGAATTTTGCATCAGTTCTCATCTGAGACTATGACTCACAGGCAACTTTAATTCGTGCTTTTCTTTTTCTATTAGGATATTTGTATGCAGCGCTCAGGTTTCTTTTTTCTAACTGGCATATTTCATTTCTAGCACTTCATCTTCTCTTCAGCTCCCTCACCTTCATGTTAATTTATAACCACCTCTCTATAACTTTCCTCCGGTTTTATATTCATTACATTTATACAGAAAACAGACTTGAATTACTGCCTTGCAATATGCCCCCGCACACCAGTAAAGCTGAAGTTTACATCCATCTCTGTTCAGACTCACTATACAGCCTGTGTGGTGAAGACCTTGATTCCAAGCAAATAATTTCCGGTTAGAGACACGCCGTCTTCATCTAGAGACTGTTTTAACAGAGGAGAACTGAGGACCTTAAAACCAAATCAGCAATACCAGTGCCCCTGTGGTGGATAACTGCTATATGCCCCTTTCACGTATGAACTCTGTACAGTATCCACAGAATCAGATTAAGATACTGTCCACAATTACTTGTTCGCACATACTGCACAGAACAGGGGGATTATCAGGTTGGAAATACTCCCTATGCTTTAGGCCAGGGGCGGCACCTGGGTAGGAGACTACAGATTTCCCCATGGTGATGACTGTTTTTTGCAGCGATATCAATACTACATGTTTTTTGACATTTCTGCAGTATCGGCGAAGGAGTGGAAAATATTATACAGGCAAGCAGAGAGGAGCACAAAGCAAGTCGTAGGAAGAAAGCTGCAGCGTTGTGTGTATCTGTGTTTGGACGCACGAGAGACAGAGCGGATAATATTCGGATGTTTTGAGACTTTTGATGAGGAGCAGAGTAAATAAAGGGGGATACAGAAGAATTGCACAATACAATCTCTCAGTTTAATTTAGCTATGTGCATTGCAGTGTGTATGTGAGTGGCTGTCAACAATAATGCTGTGACTTTTAAAGTGACAAGTTGACGATTGGCAACTTTGGGGTGCTTCTTTTTGAAAAACCCAATAAAAAATGTCTAAATAATGTCTGAATAGCATTTTCATTTGTTTTGTATTTCTCTATAGAAGTATGTGCACTGCAGGATGCATGTAATCATCAAATGTAAACAATACTATACTAACTTTCAAGAATGCATGGACTAAAGCTTTGTGACCGGCATCCACTTCATGATGAGCGAGCACTTTCTTTCTGCTGGCGCCGTACAGTTGCTTCTGTCAAACTCACGCTGCAGATGCAAGAAGCCAGCCCTCTATCCATGCCAAGCCATTTGTTTCCGACTCCTCTCCCTAGTAAGGCTGTATCTTAGCCGGATTTAGTGAACTTTGCTTCCATTTGCGCCGAGTTGCAGGACTATCACATCACACTCACGTTTCTTGGCAAGACCAGCCCTACTCCACCGCTGATTGGATAGCCTTTGTTGGTCACCCTCATACCATTGGTAGGTGGAATTTCCCTTTGCTTTGCTAAAGATTTTTGGTGAAACCACATAAAAAACAAATCCCATGGGGACTCATTTTTTCCAAATAGTCAGTACTTTGAGCCCTGAACATTTGGGTGAAATTTGGTCATAATCGGTGTATGAATTCTAGACTTTTGGCGAAAAATGTTTTTGTGAGGTCACAGTGACTTTTACCATTTAACTTTGACCATCAAAATCTGCTCAGTTCATCCTTGAAGATCCAGGAAGATGTACCAAATGTGCATACTTTTTTCTTCATTTCTTTCACTCTCCCAAGAGTTGTGCTCACAAGAATGGGAAAGAAAAACAGACAACCCCAAACCATAATGCTTCTGACCACGAAATGGTGTTGTGGAGACGTAAGAAGAAGTATCGGAACAAGTGTCTAACTCATAAAGACATTTCTCTGCTTGAGCAAACTTCCAGGACTTCCAAATGATGTAGTTAACCCTGTGTCAGCTCCCTCTCTTTCTGCAACCATTATCAGCTTTTTTCCGTCTCTTAGGCTATGCATCTTGTTTTCTTTTGTAGGACTGACAATGAGAACATGCTTTTCTGTCCTCTCAGTTACTGAACACACGGAGAAGCTGTTGTGCCACACTGAGCAAATGAACTTCTGCCTTCACACTTCAGTGAACACAGGTCACTTAGATGAGAAAACACTAATGTATTAAACACAATACCCCCATCCACAGTTGCTCAGGGAGCACAGTGTGTTTTAGATAGTGGCAGCAAAACAAACACATTTTCATTTGTTGCTTGTTCCATGGAACAGAAAACACACACAAGGACAAAAGGTGTGTCGAGTGTTCGGTCCAGGAGTGGTACTTAACCTTCAAGCTGAAGTATTGATCAACGCTTCTGGTTGAAATGGGGCTGGTGAAAGTTAGGCTGCTAGCAGTAGCCACGTTGCTAGCGCCGTCTTTGCCACAGCGACACCGACAGTAATACGACAGGGAAGTTGTCCCTTTCCACTTTGAAGATTCATGATCGACAACTATTTGTCTTTTTACATCAGTGCGAAGCTGCAGCTGATAAGCTTAGCTTAACACAAATACTGGGACCAGAAGTCACTACTTCTCAACCAAGAAACAGTCCAGCACATGTAAAACCATGTAGGAGCAGATTCAACAAACTATATTTTAATTATTTTTATCTTCAGTCAAAGCCAAGGTAACCGTTCTCACTTGCTTTGAGTCTTTGTGTTAAGCTAAGCTAAGTGCATATAGCTTCATATTTTCGGTACTGACAAGCAAATGGTACCAAATCTTCTAATTTAACTCTTGAGGTGAAGGCAAGAAGAAAGCAAATAAGTCTGTTTGTCAAAATATCAAACTTTTCCTTTGAGGAAAACAGCTTTCATAACAAGTATTAGCATGGTTAGCAAACTGTTGCAAGCACAGAGGCAATCATTAAACTGCAGCTGCACTGACAAAGCAGTGCATGCACTTGCGGAACAGTGAAATCTGCTAGCAAGAGATTAACAGCTGTGAATCCAGACCGACCGTCCACTGTGCCTTGATTTGTGAAGAACATACTGTGATGGCAAAAATCTAAAGCCTCAAAGAGCAAAACCTTGTAATCGTAACACAAACAGTCAGAGCTGAATCCTAAATGATGTTTGTCTTTTATATTCTACTTTTTATATTCTCTTTGAACAGTCAAAACAATTCAAAATTTGCCATGGTCCCCCCCATGGGTGGTATCATCTGTTTTGTTTGATTAGACCTTTTTCGGGACCGTGTGGCCGTGAACAGATGGAGCTTAAATGACATCTCTAAGAATCTTCTGTTGGTTTTTTTGTACTTGATGGAGCAAATTATTCATTTATAATTCTTATCAGTAGACAGAGCCCATCAACCTCACATGATTTCCAGCTGATACTGTGAGGGTGTGTAAGGCATAGAATCATTTGTATGAAGATGTAGGGGATGTGGTTTGATGTCAGAAAGTCTGGTTCAACTTTAACCTTAAAGGATAGATTTCCTCATGACAACATCTGAGTGAGAAGTAGTTCATATCAAACAGACAAATGTGTTCATACCAATTGTGGACCATGAGCTTCTGCACAGCCAGCAGGGCGTTGTAACGGACGAGCTGGTCCTCGTGGTGCATATGATTCATCACCAGCTGTTTTCCACCCAGCGGCTCAATAACCCTGAAATGGGAAGAAAGGAGGGAAAAAACCTTTACACACAGAAAACTGGTCCCATTTTCATCTTTTAGGTCATTCAGTAGTCACGCATCAGATAATCAAATTCAGCCTGTCTGAAATGTTCCATGTATCTTATGAAGGGTGACTGGCTTGTAAAAGGACATAATGCTCTGAAAAGGAAAAACACCCGCATAACGCATGTGATTACACAGTAAATGGTGTGAGGAGAGAGGAAATGTGGGTGAAAATACAGGAAATGCTGTGGGTAAATTGATCCTAGTGGGGTCTAATAAATGGGTTTTTAATCATTAGGTTATTACCTTTTTTCTTTTTTTTTTGCTGGGTAAATCTGTTGAAGGCCGACATATTGATATCTCTTTGGTCATAATGTGAATTGTATTAAAGGTGGAATAAGTAAAGATAGTTAATTGTTGGGTCTCATACCAAAGTCACCAAATACGGACTCCTTGGCTTGTTGATTCACAGCATCAGCGGTTTCTGTAAACTGTTTTTAAGCTCAATAGTCAAAGATAACATTCAACCATTTGTCTAGTACACTGAAATTGCAGAAATCACTGAAACGCTGGTGTCATTAGGACTGTAAGAGTAGAAATGAGGCAATTCCACCATGAGGCCTGACTACAGGGTAATAACAACAATATGAGACAAGAAAAACCATCATTCTTCTTTCAATCACACACAGTGTCTTCAGGATAACGAACTTCGAGGGAAAGCTAAAAAATACATGGAAACGATGTAGAAATAAGAAGTAGCAGCTTCATGAGATTTAAGGCAGACAGGCAACCTGAACTTCAGCACTATCTGACGGAGACAGACAACAATCTATCTTATTTCCTGTGGACTGTGGGGAGAGGAGGTGAGCTTTGAGTGTGCAGGCTAATCAGTGTGTTCAGATATAAACAAATGGGGCCAACTACTGTCACAGTGGGGGCATAGACAGTTCTTCTGTCTGACTTCAAATTCAAAGTTGAATGATTTTCCCCTTTGAATGTGACATGGGTCAGTTATTTCTTATGAGGTGTCATTAAATAATGTTTTAAATACAAAAGGCCACAGTTATCTCATTTATCTGCATCTCGTATGCTTTGACTTTTCTGTTATTTAACATTTCAGTGATGCTGATCAGACACAGGAACTGTGGAATAGAACAGAAAAGGCTTTCTACACACCAAAGCTCAACTCTAGACCCACTTTAGAAAACAGATGACCTTAACAGGAACATGCTGATGTGCACACTGACCACGTTTACATGCACATTATTATTTCACTACTATTCCTTATATGACAATATTTGTGTAAACAGCAACAGATATTCTGAATTTGTTCTACACTGACATTTTTCACATTTTATGAGCATGCGTCGAAAATGTATGCAGCTCATTCAGGATATGCATCTCAATTCCATTTTTTACTGCGGTCTTCGATACATGGCTTCTTCCCGGTTGACGGTCAGCCCTGTGTGGTGCCTAGCCAACAATTTGCAAGGTTCAGCTAAAGAAGCATGCTTAGGATTATGAAAGACTTTGATATCTCGGATATCAGACACAGCCTCTATCAAAAACCTGTTGATATAAAAGCATTTAAATGAGAACAGCGGTGACATATTCATCTGTGTATTTTCTGCGTGCAGACATAGTCGAACTGTAACGCTTGGGCTATGTACATGTTTTAATTGGCTACACCTGCTGCACAAATAATACATAGGGCTGGGTAAGTCACAGAAAACAAGATGGTAGCTTTCGTTTTTGGGATCATTTTGGACCCAGCTGCGCTGTGTAACTTAAATTATTCATGGGGTTTATATAATACAGATGACTTAACATCAACGGAATAAAATCAGAGATAATTGCTTATCTTTTTTACCTGAATTATTTTCTGTCATTCTGTCTGCTATTTCAGTCTCTCTCGCCAGTTGTTATCAAAGGGTTTTGGCCCCTGTCATTTACTGGTTTCTCAGAGCTTTCAATTCACGCTCGGTGCTAAGATTTTTTTCTCTTCACTGGCCAATTAGTGAAGCATAATCTTTACTGACAGCTGTTCAGTCACACAAATCTCTTGTTGTTTATTTGAAGTAAACTTCATTAACGCCTATACTTCTTTAACGACTGGAAATCTCAAAGACAAACAGGGGAGCAGTTTCACAAGAGATAATTCCCCAACTAGCTACTGAAGGCCAAGGAAAAATAAAAAGAGTCACAGAATCTGTCAACCAAATTAACAAGTTTAATTTTTGTCTGATCCTGGTGAGCTTGTTTAAACAAAGTTTCTGATGTTATTCAGCTGGGTGAAGACGGTATGACCTCCTGCTGTCCTTTCAGCTGGACAGCTGCTTCTGAGGACAGTGATGGGGGTCACAGTCGGTGGGGATGGAACAGACTGGGTGTTAAAGTAGTGTTTATGCACCGCTGCCGTCGTGCTTTTGATACGGCTGCCCATTAAGTGGGTGGAAGCAAGTTCCTGCATTGCGGTTTATAATAACCCTGAGATAGCAACACAGCGGGGTACCAGAGTCAGAAATTCTAAACCTAGTGGCTCGATGCTTTGATTTGATGCTTTGTATTATGTTCTCGTTTTATGTTTTTACAGAAGAATGCCTTACCGTTTGCCGCGTGGGTAGTGTCGCACGTATTCTCCAATGTCATGAGCTGCCACTGCTATGACTTGAGGGTCATCAGACACCTCCAACAGCCTTGTCAAGATTCTGTTGAAGAAAGGCCAACAAAAGGAGAAGCCTGTATGTATCAAAAGGCAGATTTCATCACACCTTATTCACTCTGAAAATCCCATATCTCTCAGATGCTTCTAGAGAAAGACTTCACTACAAAAACTTAATAGATTAACTGAGATTTTTTTTTTTCCTAGGTAATTTTTGTTGGACGTAGAGATGCACAGATCTCCCCGAAAGCCTGAATTAATGTAGCTCTAAAGAGGGATAAAACCCAAATGTTAAAATCCAAATCCAAGGACAGGAGACACAAGGTATCGACTGAAAGAGTGACACCTCAGGGTTCAAACTGAGACAAGGCGTGGGTGAGAGTCCAGGAGAGGGACTTATAAAAAAGGAGGGTAATTTAAGCTAAGATGATGTTTGAGCTGATTACGGACAGAGGACAGTGCGGAGACAATGAGATGGGTAGATCAGGATTTTTAGTGAATGTCAGGAGGCCTCAGACTGTGTGACCAGAATTACAAAGAACACAGACACAAATTGATGCTCTATCTTTTGTGACCAGAGTCTGCAGACTAGGCTCACACACACACAGACAAGAATGACAAACAACATAAAGAGGCTGTTCCATCATCGAACATGATGCGGGTAAGTGTGTGCTTGATTTGGAAGCTATCTTAAAAAGTGCAACTTGTTAACTGCATGCATGTGATGTGTTTTCTATATACTGTGCGTGACAAGTGACAATAAATACTGATTTGAAGTGAAATTTCTGAGTGAACCTGTATTTTTCAACATTTCAGCGTCAACAGGTTTCTGTTTAATGTGATACAAGTATTACATATTTCTCCATTTGGAAAACAATATCAAATATGTCAATGTCTTTTAATATGCCACTCACAGGAAGCACAAACAAGACAGAAGTGTCTACAGCCATGCAAGCAGTTCTGTGTGGCTGTAGCTACATGCCAACACCAGCATGCTCGTCATCTACATTCTTATTTTTAAATTAATTTGAACTCAGTCAGTTTTCATTAGTTCAAAAGCTGTTTAGCAATGGGTATCACTTTTTCTCTTGACATGAACATTAACAATACCCTGTCTGAACCAAATCACATCTTTATTTCAACTGCCACTTTTAAATTCAGAACACACACAACTAATTGATTATTTCACTCATTTCTCTAGTGGGAACATTTTGTGTAACTGTGATAAATAAAAATTTTTGCCTTTGTGTAGCTGCACAATCTGCTGTGAGCAGCACTGTTAGCTGTTAACTAAATGCCACTGTCAGAGAAGAATAGAGATAGAGAACTAAACCGTCTCGTGCCGGTGCTTGCTTTATCTTACTTGAGGAGCTCGTAGTTCTTCTCGTTCAGGCGGACAGCATTCTCGCGCCAGAACTTCTCAGACTTGTGTACAGGACTCCACTCCAGGCGGCCAGACTTCAGCTCAGAGCTGTACTCATCAAATGAGCTGTGTGTATAAAAGAAAAAGTGATCTTTTCCAACAAGTACAGAGCTTCAGTCCAAGGATCCCCACTGTCATTTGTCCCTAAACGTAAGGAATTTTTTTGTACTCTGCGAAGTGTATTGTAAGGAGTAGTGACTTAGAGAGGCAGAACATACGGAACAAACGAAGAACATCCGGAGGTCGCTCAAGTATGTAATCATTGTAGAATTCAAACTGAGCAGAAATGTGTCTTTAGAAAATTGACTGACTTCATAAAGATTTGCCTGATTCATGATCAGCCATGAAATACTCTCAAGTCTTTCAAAGACTTTTCACAAGCAATTATTATAACAGATGATTACATTCAGCTTCCTCACTCTCTTCTCTCTGCATAGAACTACTCATTACTGAAAATGAGTGGTTTGCTGATGTACACGTGACTGAATGATACTCATGAAGTATCTGCCGTGTACCTGAGATCCTGCACGCTCTCTCCCAGCCTCTCCAGCAGAAACTTGATGTCCTCTGTGATGTCCTCATCATCATATTTCTGCTGCTCGAGGTTCTCCAGTTGCTTCAGCACTTTGCACTGAATCATCGCCAAAGCATACTCCTGTTTGGTCTCCCTCTCTGCTGCCTTCTCCAAAAGATTCTGTCAGACAACAGAAGGGTGAGAGAACAGATGTTTAACATTATTAATTCCACTAATATATCAGCATGTGATACAACATACGTACGCATGCTGAATGATGGCGTTTACTCCATATTTAACTTAGTTTTGAAACAGTTGACTGAAACGGAACAAGAAAAAATATCGTTCTTTGAGGAGTGTTTGTGAAAAACAACTCTGATGCATACAAGTGGAAATGTACTGTTGTTGCTGAACAAAGAAGAGCAGACTACGATGAAGGGTGATAGTGAGTAGATATTCCGCCTATGTAAATGTAACATCTCTCTACAACGTCATTAGTCCTGCCCGGGGCACTGATTAGCTAATTGTATTGACTTACTGACACGGATGAGATGAATTCCTTGGGTATTGAAATATGGCATCAAGTGACAGGATGTTTTCCGATACGCGATAGTGGTATAAAAGAATAGCAGCTCATAACTCAACAGACCCGACCCATCCACCAACCAGTTGACGAGGGCCCCACCGAAGAAACACTTGACTTTTGCGTTTTTTAAGCAAAAACAGACATTCTGGTCTAACTATTTTATCCAAATCAGTTTTTCAATTTCCAAAAAGTTAGTTATCATATTATAAGCATTTAACATATTCTTGGCCTTTAATCCAAATCCTCCACCCCAACTATCATTATAATTATTAAGTAATAAAATTCTTTCAAGGAAGATGTTACATTTCAAAATACACCTTAAGCCAGGATTCAATTTAAGGTGAAGTAAGCAAGGTGTGAAGTGAATGAAGGCAGAGCTGTTCAAGGACTGGAAAACGTATTTCTGTATCAAAAACTCTGGACGAAGCTTCACACGCATAAAAGATAAGTGGCTCCAGCAGCGGAACTGAGATAATGGAAACCAACTCCATACTCTGAACCCTTTCATCCACCACTGAGGGCATAACTACAGCTGATTAGCAATAACTGACAAATGTTAAGAGCTGCTTGCCTTTGAAAAGTCTTGGTTAACAGAAATGTCCATCTTTTCTAATTGAATATGATTCACAAAAATAAGAAACAACTTTTAACACCAGAGGAGGTTCAGGTTAACACATCACAAACGCTGCAGTGCTGCCTTTGAGGATGTGTTCAAGGACTTCCAGATGGTCTGGATAATTTATGTCACATTGCTATTCCCATATGGTGACATCATCGTTTGCATAATTAGGACGTTTGGGAAAATAACAAAATGGAGAAAAATCTGGATCTTTTTTTGGTGAAATTAATTTGTTCAAAGGGAATAACTAACGCAGCTTTCTCAAAATCAGCATGACACACTGTTAGGAGCCCTTGGGTTTCGACAAAACAATTCTCCATTTGTTGGTGAGGAACAATATTTTTGTAGCTCTCTCCACTCTACGTCAAACATGATCACTGTAAGGCAAGCTGAACGACTCTGGGGAAAACCCACACGATGTCAAACCGTTTCAGGGTCTCCCTTCACTGCCCACCATTGTTTTTAATTAGCTGTGATGTAGCACTCACTTGAACTACAACTTCTACGACCAATTAAAAACTGCGCCCCCTTTTCTTTCATGGATGCATTCACAACCGCTTGTTGTGAAAGCTCTGCCAGCATGAGAGGTGTGATGAATGAGCTGTAGGGGAAATTGTGCAGTCCATTGGGGCCAACACGACACAGCACAACGTACTCTCTAAAATGTGCTCTCAAAGTAAAGTAAACAAAAGACACAACGAATGTAGTCCTTAAGGAACACAGATGCTTACTTACTGAGGCCACAACACCAGTGAAATACTGTTGGAAACTGGCTGACAAAGTAGTACAAGCAGCCTTAAACACCTTTCCGTTTGCAGCTACCTTTCCTCCAATGGTGTGTGAGCTCATGTTTCAATCATGTAATCAATGCCATTCACCGCACCATTGTGCTCTGAGCGAGGTCGCTGTCTGGCTGTGTAGAGGTAGACAAAGCCAGAATATTACAAGTTGGCTTTTCATCTGAAAATCCATATTTTCTCTGGACTATAATTCAAGCACCTGCATGAATATGTTGTTTGGTGTTGTGATATGATGTCCTGAAGGTGTCCAGGTACTGCAGACTGTCAACTACACAAATGCACTGTGTAAGGATTATTAGTCAGAACAAAAAACATAATCATACTGTAGGTTAACTGCAATCACTTCTATACTATTTTATAATACAAGAATCAGCCATCGGAGGACGTGGAAGTTATCACATAGATTTTCAATATATTTCTCAATGCTCCAGACCTGTGTTGGTGCCCTGTCAGACTCTCTAACTTCCTCAAGTGAAAGAGCTCTACAGGATGAAGATAAATGGAACATCCACTGTTAATTTAATTTTGTCAGAGCCAAGTATGGAGAATTCATTACCTGGCATAAACACAAAAACAACAGCGCAAGTCCAGAATGCAGGACTGCATTAAATATTCAGTAGATGTTATGAGCAATGGCACCAGGGAGCTGAAAGGGTCAGCGTGATCATAAATCATATTTATGTAACTTTTATGGGGTTGTTTGTTTCATAAGACGCCTCATCTGTTGTTTTAGAGTTGTGATTTGAGTTCCTGCTGGTTATGATATTGTAGACAGCATAGTTAAATGTGAATGTTCAAAGTGCTGTCCAAGATTTAGTAACATACACAGAAATAATGACCTGCAAACTTTTGCAAGCAATTTTAAAAACATTTTACAGCTCGAAGTTTAGCCCAACACTAAAGGACCTCAGACCAGTGGCTTCCAAACTTTATCAAGCCATGACTTCTCTTCACTTTGAATTCTATGGTTGGCAGTGTGTCCACTGTGATTACTTTGAATCAGCAATGGAAGAGGAGACATTTTGGTATTTGTTCTGCATCTATCCCTGTTGGTCTTACACTTGGTTTACTGATTGCACCACTAGTTATTTGATTATGATTGAGAAGCTAGTCACTGGGCCTTATGTTCGTTTGAGTTATCTATTTTCTTAACTAGATAGTAATATTCTATGTAACATTTTATCTAGCCCGTGGTAGTCAACCACTCCTGAATGAATGTAGGAGAAAACAGGGTTGGGCTAATCAATCGCCGGTGGCTAACAGTCATCAGAAAACTATGCCTGCTACCAGACGCCCACCTGGCAAGGACGTGGAAGGTTGCGGTAAAAGTGAATGTGAAAAGCGTCTGTGCCTAGAGTGGTGATCTGGTAAGCAACTCTTGCCTTATGGCAACTCAGAGGGAACACATAACCTCTTATACAGATACAGACAGGAAACCAATCCCCTATCCCCAAAAATGTACTCTATCGTAATTTTTCATCATGACGTCCTAGTGAATACATTTTCATGGCACCCCTTTAATCAACTGCTTTTTCCTCCAGTTTATGCTTTTGAAAATATAAAATGTACCTGATGTAAATGTCAACTGTCAATCACAAATACAAGTAAAACATTAAAAAGAAAACAAATCTTGCAGGCCCCTCAGCCAGTCTGTAAGACAGGAAGGAACTGCAGTTCACCTGTCGGTTAAAAACATTTTTGGCGAAAAGTGTATTTTAGAGAAACGTGGAACGTGACAAGTTCTCGACATACCCTGAAGGCAGCCAGAATGATTCGAGTGACCTTCTCCTTGACAGACTCCTGGAGGATGTCAGACAAGGCTGGCACGACGTTGTAGCGCCTCAGCTGCTCACAGAGCTGAGGACTGAAGGCCAGCAGCCACACACAGAAGATCATCTGGTACTGGAGCTGGAAGCCACACTTGTTGCTCAGCACTGCGGTGATGCTGTAACAGAAAATATAAATACAAATATATAGAAATCAAAAAACGGGAACAAAAACATGCAAAGTGCTGGAAAAAAGACCCACATCTATATATCTACCATCTGTTTACTAATAGTGGAGCTTTCACAGCTGTCTGCCTTCGTGCTGTTGAGCCATTATTGCTGATGATGGCTGAGACTGAAATGTTCAGATGGTCTTTAGATAAGGGAAGAGTTGCTCACAATACAGAGTACTAATGACAGCAGCTACACTGCCCATTGTCGTACATTAGCTGGTAAGTGCAGAGATGTGAAGCTCACGGATGTGCTATAATTTTCTAAACAAAACTGAGCAGGAAGGCTAGTTTTATAATGTTGTATAAAGAAATAAATAGTATGGTAGAGAGATTGTGAAAATCATAGATAATTTGTACCATAAACCCAGGAATATTGAGCCTTCTGTTCTTTCTTTGCATCTTCCATTTTCACTTACTGTTTGGGGTACCTACCCTCTTTATAAATGTAGCTGAAGAATATAAAATAAAGTAATCTACGCCCCAAGTGAGTGAACCATAAGAGCCTTTCCACTAACATCGAATTGCAAAACAAAATAATTGTGCCTTCATATCTATGGAGTGTTTTGTTTTTTTTATCCTGAGCTCTACCTTGGTTTAGGTCAATTTTGAAATGGTGTGGAGTGAACGTCTTTTTTAGGCAGATTTCCTTCAGAATGTGACACAAAGAAAATTAAAAATGCCGCTGAAAATTCTGGCCTTTGAAGATTTAATACAGTTTTGAAAGCTTACAAGCCTGGCAGAGACAGTCTAGGACAGCAGCCTTTACAAAGTGAGGTTAATTTGCCTCCATCAGGTTTCACTTCTCAAGAGATGACACTAACAGGACAAGAGGTCTTTTAGTCCATCAGTAATTGGCTCTTTAAGAATTTGCAATTTGGAGTGCTGCTGTTGATGGATGTCAGGGTGCTCCTCGAGTTTCTAACTTATTTTTCTCTGAATGGTTATGGTAATGAGTGACGATGATGATGAAACAGCTGCTGGCATTAACCAATTTGGTTATCCACTAGTGTTTTTGGCAATTATAACATCCTACATCTGAAGAACAAGACTATAGCGCACATTTTACCTTCATCAATAAGTCGCAGCTTCTTGCGATTTGTATATTGCACTTAGCCATGTTGTGATTTCAACAATATTTCAATTAATTGTCAGCCAGACTGTGTCAGTGAATTATCAAGCTTGCATTTAACTCATTGATTAACATTACTGCCATTGCTGTCATTACTCACCAGTTGACCCCATCAGCCTCCACCCACGCAAACCTGTACTCATTGACCCTCAGCATCAGCTGAAGGCATCCAGCCACACACTGGACATATTGAGAGCTCTGCGAAGGACAGAGGCAAACATTTACTCAAACAAACGCGGAAGCCACAGCAGTGTAATCAGGAAAACAAATAACATGTTAGAGGGTCAAGTACAATTAGTGCGATTCTGAAACATGGAGTAGTTGACAAGCAGATACAGCACGTGGAAGAAGGCCAGTCCAAAAACTTGCAATACTGTCACCCATCAAACCTTAAGGCGTTGCACATGCAGTCTATAGTATTACACACATTAACAACATGCTAGATCACAGACCCAATAGTACAATGCAGAGCAATAGCAGGGAAAAGAGTCCCATCACACCTGAGCAGAACAATGTAAATTTGAGATTAGAGAGTGGAGGAAGCTGAGAGGAGAAATAGATCACATTAATCTGTTAGGTAAAAGAGGTTGAAGAAAGAAGAAGTCCAGCAAAGAGAACAGGCAGCAGTGACGACAGAAGAGCAGAGGAGTGGAGGAGGTTCCCTGGTTGAAAATGCAGAGGAAAAGATGATGTTGAGTTATTAGAGAGATAGCGCTCGTGTCAAATGAAAACTGAGCACACTTCTCAGAATAATCACGCGAATGCTTGAATAGGTATGGGATAGTAGGATGCTGCCGCTGCAGCTGCTGCTGTGCAAATGCCATCCCAATTTCACTTGTTATCCTAATGTACAGGAAAAGCTGTGTGTCTCATGCACTTCCAACATTGAGAAGAAGTGGCTGATAGCATGCAATTTCCACATGTACAGTTAAAACTCTATGCTGTCAAGATGGAGAATTGCTCTGACAGACTCAGGTCTCCAACAATCTGCAATTATTCATGAATAACTGGAGGGCAAGAACAGAATGGGAGAGACAGGGAAAAGAAAAGATGTGAAAGTTCAGAGACAGCTGACCAGCTTGCACAAACCCTGCCGCTTTTTGTTGTTGTTGTCATTTTTTTTTGTTTTGGAAGCGCCATGGTGACCGTTGATGCACTTCACTCATACTCACTTCACTGGGGGAAATAGTTCCTGCTCCTGAGCCTGATTCTGGACCTGTACCATGTAGGTTCTAATGGGAGATAAACAAAAGAAACAAGTGCACAATTGTTCACAATCCATCACTTAGTGCGAAATTACAGTGGCACTGGAACACACAGTGTGTTATGTCATCTTGACCACAATTCAGTGACAGTGGATGCTCACTGATGGGCTGTTAAGGAGAGAAATGCAATCAAACATAATTTCAAGAAGCAGTCATAGTATAAGAACAAACTTGAAAAGACACAGAATGTTAGGAGCAAAGAGAGACATAATCACGCTTATTTTTTCCAGAGGTGCTGGCTTTACCTGAACCTCCAGATATTTTGGGAATACTGTTGTGCAAAGCCGATGCACAAGAGAAAAAAGGAAATCAATAATCGTCTTTTTTATCAGCCCACTCTATAGTGCATACGTCTGTCAAGGCGATGCCTGCACCTTCAGTGCAGCTTTCATCAGACCATCTCAAGGCCTGAAAAGTCTACTCAAACTCAGCATGAATAAATGCACAACATTCATTCAGACAAGGTTTTCAGTGTGAGTCCAAACAATAGAATTTTACAAAAAATGAAGAAAGACAGAAAGTGGAAATTACTTTGCTATTTAAGTTAATTAGACTCTTTGGGGGAAAAAAAAAAAATCATTACTACAGGGAGGGAGCCAGTATCTCCAGAAGATGTTGTCCTAATATCTAAGAAATTAATAACCCAAGACACAAGGAAGTAAAATGAAACAGAAAGGGTCATTTTTCAAAACTCAATTATGTGGTCAATTATGTACACAGGAAATTTGATTTCTTGTAGCACACATCATTATCATGTTCATGACATCTTGTTTATTCATTATCTGTTTATTTCAAATCGACAAAAAACTCCAGCCAAATGAACAGCAAAATTTGTCTTCAAAATAAACCACCTTGGAAAGTATAAAGTCCTGTTCACCTTTCTTGAACTGTCAAAATTTGGCAATATGTTTACCCACGGATTTATGACTTCCTCTAACTGCACTGTACTGTCATTATCTGATGTTATATACATAAAAGCAGACATAATACATACTTTGTAGTTTTAAAAAGGCACTGTAAAACGACGAAAGTCACTTTAGATAAATTCTCATACTATCATAAAATACTTTCAAAACCAAATGCTGATTGACGTACCTGTGAACTGAGTTGGCTTTTGATCCAGTTGAAGTAGTAGTTAAGATCGCTTCCCTCCATCAGATCACGGCCCCAGGCAGCCAGCTTAGCGATGATCCTCGCCGCCTTATGGAAGAAGAAGGATATTTTCAACTCAGATTGTTGTGCAAATTTACAGCAATGCCACTGTATAGCATTCATCAATCATTATTTTTAAGAAAATTGTTCCTTATTGCTGTGAACTGTGTAAGAAATGCACACAGTAGATAAATATTATAAGTAAAAACACTGAAAATGATTAATTTACTGCTTTGTTTAAAGGCAAGAAAAACATTTTTCCATTTGTAGCACTGACTATATGCCACATCTCCCATAATGTATTACAACATCTTTAGTTTAAATTCCAGTGAGACAAAGAAATAAAGAAAAATAAATTACGTTGAAGGCTGCAAAAGCCTGTGCCTCAATTTAGAAATACCTTGTTCGGAAATACTACAAAAAGGTACTGAACAAAACATGATCTACAGCCTCATCGAAGCGCCGAAATTACAGAACAATTTCAGCTTGAGAAATGCCTCCTGGGTCCTGTGATGAGACAGGAACAAATTGTGTTCTCCAATTTCATCCTTGACAGTAGACCTTGTGTAGAAATATCGAGGCTCTAATTTTAAAGGAAGAATGAGAATGACAGTTGGATTGAGTTAAAGTGCTGTGTCACACTCTTGGGGTCACATTTAGCCCACCTGCTGGATGCCATCTGGCTGGTATTTTAAAATCAAGCTGTGGGTGTCCTAACATACTACTTGTTAGGTTTGCCATTGGGTGGTCATTTTTAATTTTTAAAGGTTGGCAGGGAGAAATCATTACATTAATTGCCTGTTATTTTGTGGGAAAAGATGAAGGTTGCTTTGTGAGGAATTATTGATGTCTTTCTATGATTAGAATCAGAGTCGAACCTGTGAAAAATTCAAGGCTGGAACACAGCATCTCATCTGTGGAGAAAACATCTCCTGCATCCTGATATGTGCACTATGTGGTTTGAGGGGTTACTCTGAATTATATCATATCAGGTACTAAATATATTACACTGTGCTTAGGTTTTAAGCATGTGCTAGATGTTTCCTTACATAGTTCCAGCCCCAGTGTGCACATATGTCCACCTTGTTTATTCTACAGACTGACAATGGCACTCATGATAGATAACATTTATAGGCAGCAAAGGTTCGCCTAGGTTACAAGATTGGTTTGACATGTGGTAACTAGTCTATTTTTGCAGGGACAACTTGAGGTGTTATATGCCTTTCATCTGCATTTATTCGATACTCTAAACACAAAGTAAGTGTCATCATCTCTTAACTCACCATGTGGACAGTGAAAAGGTCCTGACGATTCAGCATTGGCAGGAAGTAGGACCAGGCGGTGTTCTTCGTCTTTTTGGCATAGTCAAAGAAGATGCTCACGCGCTGATGGTTCTCCTGAATCACATTAAATCTTAGATGAGTCCTCAGATTCAGAATTATTTGCTGCACAGCGGAAAGAAACTGATGCACTGCATGAAATACGAGCCATCTTTACAAAACTTTATACTGATGCAGTTATTGTAACATGTTTAACAATAAAGTAAGATGTACAAACTGTAGTCAAACTGTACAAAAGTGTCAGATGATTAAGAGGAATGTTGTGTCCGATTCATATTCACAAATCTAAAAAAGCTGCTGTTGTATTCATTTGATCATACACTATATTACCAAAAGTATTCGCTCACCCATTCAAATGATCAGAATCAGGTGTTCTAATCACTTGGCCTGGCCCCAGGTGTATAAATTCAAGCACTCAGGCATGCAGACTGTGAAACAAGACATTTGTGAAAGAATGGGCCGCTCTCAGCTCAGTGAATTCCAGCGTGGAACTGTCATAGGATGCCACTTGTGCAACAAATCCAGTCGTGAAATTTCCTCGCTCCTAAATATTCCACAGTCAACTGTCAGCTCTATTATAACAAAATGGAAGCGTTTGGGAACAACAGCAACTCAGCCACGAAGTGGTAGGCCACGTAAAGTGACGGAGAGGGGTCAGCGGATGCTGAAGCGCATAGTGCAAAGAGGTCGCCGACTTTCTGCACAGTCAATTGCTAGAGAGCTACAAACTTCATGTGACCTTCAGATTAGCCCAAGTACAGTACGCAGAGAGCTTCATGGAATGGGTTTCCATGGCCGAGC
>JARJLU010004740.1:0-10663 GCA_030272975.1 Sparidentex hasta
CGGGGTGAGATCTTGCATGGAGCCCCAGATCGAAGGAGATTATCAGTGGTCTTGTATGTCTTTCATTTTCTAATAATTGCTCCCACAGTTGATTTCTTTACACCAAGCGTTTTACCTATTGCAGATTCAGTCTTCCCAGCCTGGTGCAGGTCTACAATTTTGTCTCTGGTGTCCTTCGACAGCTCTTTGGTCTTGGCCATAGTGGAGTTTGGAGTGTGACTGACTGAGGTTGTGGACAGGTGTCTTTTATACCGATAATGAGTTAAAACAGGTGCCATTAATACAGGTAACGAGTGGAGACTCATTAGACCTCATTAGAAGAAGTTAGACCTCTTTGACAGTCAGAAATCTTGCTTCTTTGTAGCTGACCAAATACTTATTTTCCACTCTAATTTGGAAATAAATTTCTTAAAAATCAAACAATGTGATTTTCTGTTTTTTTTTCTCCACATTCTGTCTCTCATGGTTGAGGTTTACCCATGTTGACAATTACAGGCCTCTCCAATCTTTTCAAGTAGGAGAACTTGCACAATTGGTGGTTGACTAAATACTTATTTGCCCCACTGTATACAGCTAATTTGTGTGGCCAAATACATTTTGTAGGAGAGCGGAACTGCTGTCTGTTACAATGTTCCATGGCAACTCTTTTGAGCAAAGTAAGTTCACCATTAATGTAGCACATGGGATTCATAGGTGGTGCAGAGCCAAAGACAACAAGGTTAATATCCCAAGTTGGTTCTGGGTATAGGAAGGACTTAGTCAATGTAAGAGAAAGATCACTGTTTTGCTCAAATATTACATAAACTTGTTAAGTCTCAAAAATGTCTCCACTTCCTAATATCCCATCGATGGGCAGTTTTTGAGGAGTGGCCCAACAAGCTTTTGCACCATTTTGCTGAGAATTAGATGAGAAGATGGGCAGCACTTTCATATCTGTATGAAAAACTGAAGCTACAGACAGCCAGATTTGTTTATCTGTATAGAAACTGAAGTGTGAAATACTTCTCGTCACAGTAATGTTGCCAGGCAACAAGCTAAGACTTCAGGAAGTAGCTATGCCCGGCCAGTGACTTCAAGCAGAGGACAGGACAAGATAATTACTAGCCGCGATAGCACGGCCTGTATTGCTTTCACCTTGTAAAACTGTGTGTGTGTGTGTGTGTGTGTGTGTGTGTGTGTGTGTGTGTGGCAAACTGTTATGGAGACACCTACTGTAGTAGGAACTACCAGTTCACCACCATCGTCTGTCTCCCGAAAGATTTTGTCAATACGTTAGCATCAAAAGAGACAAAAAAAAAAGATCACTAAAGTGACGTTCGAAAGACGAGTGTTCATGTAATGTAATGACCACAAGTTAAACTGGGGTTTATATTGTGGAATGTCAACACCCAATGTTCAAGAATATTTTTACCGACAATGTTTTTTTGATATGCATATCGAATATGATTTTATTTGACATGAGAATTGAATTATTGAAAGATGCTGCGGTCACACAAGACTAAAATTACCACAGATACTTGGATCTGTACATGACACTCATTCTGATTGTGAGGTCAGTAACAAAAGACTGGAAAAGTCATGAAATGCTCAAAAAAACATTTCAGTGTGACCATGACAGCACAAGAACACTTAGAATGTGTATGTGGCTGTGAAGAAGCTACCACGTGTGCATTTCTTAAAACCCAGCAGCACAGAAGATCACGACAATCAACAAAGCTTCAAGATGGGGAGCCAAGATCAGTGTCACCAACTCTACTCTACCAAAGTATCTGACTAAATGTGAAATACAGTCACTATCTTCCCTTCTGTCATAATTTGTGTGTGCTCTCTTCATCAATTCATCCTATTCTGCATTTGTTTGAAATTCTATCAACATTTTCATGATTATGGCCAAAAACATGCACTGTTAGGTCGGCGTGACCTTGAACTTTTACCTCTGACAACTAAATGTTATTAGTTCATCTTTGACATCCATTTGACAGTTTTGCTTATTCTGAAGAAATTCCCACCTCCCCCATTGCATTCACCTGAATGGGACAGACAGACAGAAAAGCCTACATCCATGTTCTGGTGATCACAATATGGGAGGTGGTAATCTCGGACAGATGGACAACCTGATAACATTATGACAGCAGAGACATAAATGTAAGCTGAACAACATCACATTTTGTCTCCCGTAGCAGTGACGCAGCAATTGGGATGTCCTCTGTTGCACTGCCGAAAAGACACACACACACACACACACACACACACACAGTGTCCCTTGTAAAGGTGACTTCACTACAAATAGCCTGGCTGAAGTTTTGCATATATTCTACCTCCCAGGAGGAGGATACAGCAGTATACTGGCTAGGATCCCTCTGCGTGCACACACACACACACACACACACATTTCAAGCGTGTATTCCGCCAAGTCAGGAAGAACTGGAAAGGCTGTGTGGATATGTGTGTCTCTGTGAGGCAGTGAGAGATGAAAACAGCAGAGGCTCAGGTGAGAGACGGCCTGTAGCATGACTTGTAGCTGTGTGTTGTTGCAGACAGTAGGAAGTGGTGCAGTGCATTAGTTCTCACTTCTCATTGCGCTACAGTGGCTGGGACGTCACAGCCAACCTCCCACGGTGGATTTCCCTCTCACTTCCCAATTTGTTCCACTTCATTTTCCCTGTTTATACTCATTTATTTTTTACTCTTTATCTGGTTGTCTGTCTGGCTGCCTTCATCCTCACTGCAGCTCATGGTTTTCCTGCATCCCTCAACCTGTTTGTTCTCTCATTTCTCTAGCGCACCCTTGCTCCCTGTTGCTGACAGATGGTAATGTGCAGGAGGTGTCAAAGATCACCTTCGACATGAACAAGCACAGTACAATATATTGTAATGGCTAATAATAAATGAGCTTTAATTACTAGCAGTGATGGATTTTTGGGTCTTCAGTTCATCTGAAAGTTTGTGTTTATGAACTTCTCTCTTAAGATATTGTTAGACACACATGCACAATCTTCTTGGAGAGGGATCAAGGAGGCAGGTGGCTAACCAGGAGGATGCTACGACTACAGGCTTTTCTCCCTGTTCTGAGTGTGGCCACCGGGGACAGTGTGTAAACACTTATGCCTGTAGAAAGGCGGGACAACAAGTCATGCAAAGTCATTTCTTTCAAGCAAACTGTCTCCCTCAATCAATCAATTCAAAATATCATCTAGTCAAATTTGACAAAATCATGAAAAATGTGCAACACAAATTCTTGAAATCCAAGTTGAAATATTTGAATCTATGAAGAATTTGAGTTGACTATCACAGAGGTTAAAACAACACATTGAAGAGCTGAAACCCCAGATTCTATTTCTGTTGCTTTTTTCGCGATCACTTAAAGGTGCATTATGAATTTTAGCCAAAAACTTTAAATTAAAAGTATCAAGAGAAAGTGAAGTTTTGTTGTTATGATATCCATGTATTGTGCTGCAGAGATATCAACTAAAGCATGGTCACCAACTATCCTGTGTTGTCCTGGTCCAAAGCTCCCCTCCCCATGAACACTAGAACTTCCCCAGTCCTCCGAACTCCCTGTATGGACCATTAGATCAATTATTGACTGGTTGGTTGGTTGGTTTGTCCTACACAAAAAACACAGAGGGATTTCAACAAAACTTGGATGGAGGATGGATCTCGGACGGGAATTGAACCCATCAACTTTTGGTGTAGATCCAGATAAAGGGACGGATCAAAGAATCTGTTCTCAACATTCTTTAAGTGTTTAAGTATTTAGGTGAGTACAATTTGGTGTAGATCCAAATAAAAATCTGGATCTAGTGGATTTTAACTTATTTTATTTGATTTTTAATTGATATTAGATTAGGCTTGATTGAATTAAAGGGGACTGTTAGGCCTTGCTGGGGATATGCGTTCTACTGAGTGCAATTCTGGTCTTTGGGGATATGCACAAATAAAGCACTTATCAGTAGCAGTAGGAGTGTTATAACCTTTGTCATTTTTACTTATCTTCTTTGCTGGACAGCACAATATATAGTTTCAGCATCAACATCTTAAAGTAGACCCCAACAACTCTGAAACTCAGAGCTCACTCCTGTCCCTAACAACTCTGTAAGAACACTCCCACACACAATTTAAAATCCTGCAGCTCCTCTCTGGTAAGTTAGATCTGAAGAAGCCTCTTGGATCAGAGGTGAAACGTCTTCAACAAACTGAAACAAGTCTAGTTTCCAACGATACAGCACATGGAATTACCATCACCTGGATGAGTGACAACCTACATCAACATCTCAAAGAAGTCATGCGCAATAGTCACATTGCATACAATGCAATGTCCAAGTGAGGAAATCTTGGCCATTTAACA
This sequence comes from Sparidentex hasta, assembly GCA_030272975.1. NCBI lineage: Eukaryota > Metazoa > Chordata > Actinopteri > Spariformes > Sparidae > Sparidentex > Sparidentex hasta. Next base: position 4,349 of record JARJLU010004740.1, read on the forward strand.
ACGTCCACCACAACACAGAAATAGGGTAGACATCAAGCAGACATCAGTCCGAAAACAAGACTTGACAAGTCTGTTGCATGCTACATTTTGGGTGCTGTCATGGCTCCAACAAACACATCTAGAGAAAGACATGGTCTCATCTTTGAACTGGATCGTTACAGATAATCTCATACACAGTGTGTAACGACTACTACAGTCAGACACGATTTGATGGAAGATTAATAATTCCCCTGTTTTTGTTTGGCAGGAGCCAAGGGGATTATGGAGTAACATCCATCCATCATTATAGAGTGCACTTAACTAGAGATTATTTATACATATACAGATGTAGATCAAAGATATACATGTATTCATTAAGGGTGTCACTATTTCAATTTTAAATTGAAATTGATCGAAATTAAGTCGCAATCTCGAACTTCAAATCAAAAACTGGGATCGTCGATGCTGCCACACCCCACTCTTACAACAATGACAACTGCAGACGCAGGAGACCCATGGATAGAACTTGAACCTCCTTCTCTTTCACTGAAGTCGCCGGTGTGGAAGTATTTTGGATTTCCACTGAGTTATGTTGACAACATTTGCATTGTCAACAAAAAAAGACACAGCAAGCTCTGCAGAAACTATATGGCAGGTTATTTTGTTTAAGCTTCCTTAAACTTAATATATATATATATATATATATATATATATATATATATATATATATATATATATACGCAGCTTGGCATTAACTATTGTAACGTCCGCACATACATTTGCACCATGATGCATTTGCGTGTTGATACTGTGCATCCAAGAAAAACCACCCTACCCCTGTACCTCCTTCTTTTAATGTCCTCTCTTCCCTCCCTTCTCCACTCTCTCCCTTCCAGCCTCTCCTCAGAGAGATGGACAGTGCAGCCTACTAAAGCCAACCATACTCAGCCTTGCATAAACCTCCCAAAGCACTCTGATAGTAATTGCTGTCCGGCCTTCACCAGACGTATGCGTAAGCAAAGCTGTGGCGCACTGAATCAGCAAAGGAAGGGGGAGGTGGCGGGAGAGAGGAGGATCGATGAGACTGTTTTGGATGAAAAACAAAAGAGCCTGGATGTCTTTTCATTATAAATCGATATATTAACTCCCATCAATCTCAACTCATCTCCATAAGTCTTAAATACACCCAGTCTGATGGAGTTGTTTTGCCCTGTGCTGCAGTATGCCAAGGTGGTGTATGCTAGAAGAATAACTAACCATACTCAGAGCTCATTTAGGGGGGGAAGACATATTTTCCTGGCTAATTTCATCTGCTAAGCAAGGCAGTTTGTGCTTTAAAAGATTGGGCAGAGGGAAAGGGAGCAGGACCAATGGAGGGAGAGCAGACAAGTTACAAGCTAATGTAATGCCTAGAGCTCCCTACTGCGCTATAATGACACGGACCAACGGATACCCAAGGTAGAACATTAAGACAGAACGGCAAGAGGAGGAGGAGTGGTGCTCTCACAAAGCAACGGGGCTCTGGCACTGAGAGAGCCGCCCATCCATACACTAGCTGCAGTACTAAAACAGCCCCGAGCCACACTGCAAAACCTGCTGCGTCTAAGTGTGTGCGTGCGCATCTAAGCTGACTCCACTTGGTTGGTTTAATAAGCAAAAAAAGGGCTGTGTTGAAAAACAGTTTTAACTGTGTGCCTTTATGACCGAGAAAAAGGACATTCTGAGAAAAAGAAAAGTCTGTACTCTCAATCAAACAACTCAAACTAAATGATTAGACGAGCAGGAACCTGTGGACAGAAACCTGATAAATGTGAACAGTATTTGAATGGCTTCCTCCTCCCTCTCCTCCTCTGCTGTAGCGCTGCAGGCCACAGATTGCTGCAGTGCTTTGCTCGGTGCAGAGCTAGGTCCAATACACTAAGTAGAAAGGACTGAGCTCTGCCAAATAGTGCCCCAGGCTGCCAAGGCTCAGAGTGAGGGTCAGAGTAGCTGCTGCCAGAAAGTGATTACTGCATGCACTTGGGGGATAGAGCAGACCAGTAGGGGCGCTGTCTGACACTCCCTGCTACTGTGGTGGTCATACAGACCCCAACTCATACACCACCACAGTTGGTTCTTAATTACTGCCTCACAACTATGATAAACAGTGTAGTTTCTGACCACAAACATATTTTTTATCTTCAACCACATCTCTAATACTGGCAGTAGAGTCAGTGGCCATGGAGTCATGTGGCAGAGCAGCTCAAAACAGACTTAAATCTCATCCGTTATTGAAGCATTCATGGGTAGGACTAGAGACAACCTCTTGTTTGTTTATTATTATAAAAACTGTATTCATAGAGAACCTTTCTTCACAAAGTCCTTGACAGGGAATAAAACCAGACATTGCAGATAAGAAAAAGAAGAAAAATGAAGAACAAGTCGATAAAAGCACATTGAACATTTCCAAAAGCTTGTACAAGGAGAAAGAGATTTAAAAGAAGTGACTTTAAGTTCAGTAATCGGAGTTCCATAGTTTGGGGGTTAGGGTCTCATAGCAAAAACCCAACCCCTCTTGTTATTAAAGTGACCAGGGAATAACCAGTAGGGCTCCATCCAAAGATGTATGTATGGGCGAGACAATTTAATGACCTCAAAAGTGTAAGATTTTAAAATCAGTTTGAAATCTATCGGACGGTTAGTGAAGGGAAGCAAGCACTTGGGAGATGTGATCACATCTTTTTGTCCCAGTCCCAGTAGGCATTTTGGACCTCCTGCAGACATTGAAGGGAGCCGTGGTAGAGACCTGTGTACAGCGCATTCCAGTGGCCAAGCTGAGAATAGATAAAATGATGTACAACATTCTGTAAAGGAGACAATTATAAAAATGACTTTATAAAAAACAAGATTGTACAACATGTCTGACTGGCACCAAATACTCCTTCAGGATTTCTAGCAGCGTATTTAGCAGTTTATTATTTGAAAGTCTGTGGCGATTAGCAGTAAGGTAGCTGATGAAATTAGGTGGGTTGGACAGAATGATGTCAAACTTCTCCTCATCAAAATTTTAGGAAATCTTCAGACATCCAAGGTTTAATATCTGGGAGGCAATAATTGCTTTTTGCTAGAGTAGGCTGCTAGGATCACTGGGTTCTGGGGGCATGTATGGAGTCATCGGAATACCAATGGTAGGAAAACTAAAATCGAGAAACGATAACCAAAGGCCAAAAAGCGAATGAGTGACAAAATAAAAGAATATATTCAACATTGTATCCACACTGCATCATCCTGAATTTAAACTCCAGAGTGTAGGGTTATACAATCAAACAATTTAGGTCTAATTTGACAGGACTTTATTCCTACAATACAGAAACCTGACTTGTAATCAATAGTTATTGTGATTGCAAGCTGATCACACTTTTTTAATAAATGTCCAACTGTTTGATTTTATTTTTGTCACTTGGGGGCACTGAAAGAGACCCTAACCACATTGCCAAAGTATCACCAAATAAAGCTGTTATGGTGGAACCATTACAACCAGCTGACTATGTCCGTCTAATGTTTGGTGCTGTTAGTGTAGTTTTCGATACTTTACATAGTATTTTATTTTATTCTAGCACTCACTTGCCTTGATGGAAATTTTACAAATTTGAGCCAAAAGACAAAGCTAACATGCTAATTTCCTGGGGAGGTCCCTGGCAAGATTACTGGGAAAAGTTTATAGATGATATTTACAGCAGAATATTAGCAGTAAGAGAGTAACTGATAACACACATAATAACTGATGCACTGGTGGCACTAACAAGGCTTAAGAAGTGTTAGCTAAGTGTGCTCAGCAACAATAATAATAGTGTTAGAAATATTCAGTCAATAAAGTTGCTAATCTCATCTAGCTGCTTGCACAAACACACTGTTTTAACCAATTTTTTATTCAAGTTGAGTCATACGCGCTACAGTGCTGTGTTGTAAGGTGTCTGCTGATTTTGCATGATTTTTGGTGTGAGTCTTGGAGCATGTTAAGGCGCTTTAAACACAGTGTAAAGTTCTGACCCCATGCTGTTAGCTGTCAATGCTAACTCTCTGTTCAAGGAGCCCTGTAAGGTTTGGACCAAAAGTGTTTGCGTCTTCGATACTGGCAAGTCAAGGGTAGCTTGAGCGATAAAACTGCATGTTGATATCGACCAAAGTTCTCCTTTAACCTCCCACTTTTCTTTTCTTTTTTTTTTTTTTTTTAAGTATTTTTTTGGCCTTTTCTGGCTTTATTGATAGTACAGCTAAAGAGTTTGACAGGAGGCAGGGTAAGAGACGGGGGGTGACACACGGCGGGGGGACCCGGGCCGGGGGTCGAGCCCGGGTCCGCAGCAGAGCCTCGGCACATGGGTCGTGCACGCTGCCGACTGAGCTATGCGGCGCCCCAACCTCCCGCTTTTCTATAGGAATAAATACTTCCTACGGGCAATGTACCAGTAATTAAAATACAAATTCAATCCATTATCCTTCCAATGAAAAATGTCTTGCTTTTCACTCACATTCACAGACCTACAAAATAGGAATGTTAATTTAACATTTGGTTCCCAAGTGAGTATTTGTATGTAACTGTACAGTTGCTACAGAGACTTCTGCCTTTTCCTAAATCTATTTGAGAAGTCTTTTTTGTTGCAATTTTCCAAATAAGTTGCATTACCTTTTTAGAAGAGGATCATCCATTGAAATACTGGATAGACTGAGTATAGCTGCATGAAAGCAGACAGGATGAAGCCTCCAACGCCACTGTAATGATTGACAGGCTGGCCCCGCCTTCCTGCCCCATATTGATGTTTTAACTGGCTGGTTTGATGAGGTCATCAACTGAGGAGAGCACTTTGCTAAGGTCATATATTGATCTTCTATCTTTCTACGTGTGTTTGTGTGTGATTGTATATTGGTGTGGGCGGTCTTAGCTTGTGAAAAACAGAAGCAGTCAAATTACCAATAGGGCAGTGACATAAGTGAGATCCCTGCAGATTTAAGCACGAATACAGTAGCTGTGCCTCTACGTATGTACGTATATGTGGCTGACAGTGATATTATTACACAAGTGAGATGACATTAAGTTTCTTTTGTGTTGAAGCTCCACAACAGCAAAAAGAGAACCGGCACAGATACAAGACTGGGGATGTAGCTTAACCCACTGAACCATCCACAAACACACACACACACACACACAATCCTGCAGAGCCCCAGAGACCAAGCAGCTGGTTGTGTTCCTAGGCTGAATGGACACACGATGGATGGAAGAAGACTTTAATATCCAGCAAACTGGGACCGACCTCATTGGTACACTGTATGCTGACAAGGGCCTCTTGTGGTCATTCAGATAATGACTGCTGTTTCACAGAGGCAGTGGTGAAAGAAGCATGACAAAACCTCTAATGCCTCTGTCACACCAAACTGCTTACCTTTGAACCTAACCTGACTGATAGGAGGGGCAGATACACAGCACTGGCCCTGGCAGAACACAAGCTTTTTTGAGCCTGCGTAGTGTGTAATCAAGGAAGACCACAACAGATGCACCATCCATATTGGACAACATTTACAACAACATGTTGTGTGAAGCACAGTTCATCTTTTACGTACAACTGTACTGTTGCATTAAGTCAGCCTGAGTGCGGATGCAAAAGGATCTGGCATAAGAGTTTAACCTGGCTCATTTTTTGGCACAATGCAGTGTCATTAGGTCATCATTCAGTAGAGTGCATACCGTATTTAAATCAGCTAGATCTGGATTTTTATTTGGAACTGCATCATATTTTACTCATTAAAATCACATTGATTCTATAATCAAGATCGATGCATTATGCTCTGAGACATTAACAAATATGTCAACATGAGAAAATATTCGTGGATCAGTCTGTTTTATCAGGACCCACACCAAAAGTTAAGACAGGGGTCTACTCTGGGCCAAGACTTCATCCTCCATACATGTTTTGTGGAAATCAGTTCAGTAGTTTTTGTGTAATCCTGCTAACAAACAAAACTCCTTGGTAGTGGTAACAATACTTTTATAACTAAGAACTAATAAAACTAATCTGACATGGTGACCATTGTGAAAGACAAAGATATTGTGTAGTTTGATCTTAGCATGAGTAGTTTCAGGTACCTAAACTTATAGGAACACAAACCATAATTACAGAGGTGACAGTGACCAAATCAATATCTTTTATTGTAGTTATTTTTTTTGTCATTTTGAAAGACACCAACAAACAGTGATATACTAGCGACACAGGGCCATTTCAACGTACAAGAGCTGCCACAGACGGCTTCCGTAGCTGGCTGTAGCTGTGGCGTATCGTATGTGTGTGTGTGTGTGTGTATATA
>JARJLU010004742.1:6836-24276 GCA_030272975.1 Sparidentex hasta
ATGTAAATGCTGCTGCTACGCCAAAATTTCCCAGCTTGGGATTAATAAAGTATATCTATCTATCTATCTATCTATCTATCTATCTATCTATCTATCTACACACCTGGCTCATTTCACCACAGCTCCAGCAGTCTGTTGCGTAGACTCCAGCAGATAGAAGTAGGCTGAGTTTTTTATTTATTTTTTTTTAGATCAGGACAAGCATAAAATGTGTTTAGGCCTCACACATGATGTGAAACCTCATGTTGCAGTAGCCTATGACATTTTAATTGCTGCCACATATCTTTGGTGCATTTGGTGTTGAGATCCTTCTCCAGTCTCTGCTGATGTCTCCTATTTGCCTCCTTGATAACAGTCTTCAGTTCTGCTCTGGTGATCTGGTCACCTGACTAAAACAGCTTTGTTGGCTGGATAGAGCCCTCACCTCTCCATTCTTCCAAACCTTCTGGTTGAGGAATAGTCTTACTGTCTTTGCGATCACTATGTTATGAACACGTTTGCTGATATATAGTGTCACTGAAGATTTAAATTCCTCAAGACTAATAGTCCAGGAGGGCTGTTGTCTGTCCACTAACAGTGACGGATTGACCCGCTTTATCAACCATGGGTAAGTAAGCAGTTGAAGCAGAGAAATGGATGTAGCTGCAGGGAATATTTTTATACCCGTTGTGCAGAATACTTCTTCCTCTGGTGGGGATTTTGACTTAGATTAGATTTAGTTTAAATGGTTACGATATCTGGTACAATGAAAATTCCATCAAGCTTTTTAGTCATGTAGATGCTGAGGAAATGCAGCGCAAAGAAATGTTCAAAAACTTAAAAACAGGTGAATTTCCTGGGCAGATTATATGGTCCACATCTTGGTATCAAAATTCAGCATCTGGTGAAACTGTCCATCTAGTTAAACTGTGTTTGAGCACCAAGCATTATTTATGTAGACACATAGCACTCATCCTCTCCATTTACTATAGTCAAGTGCACTGTTGGCTTAGAAAAAAGGTCAGCCGATCCAGTGCAATGTCTTGATCTGGGATGTTAAGAGTTTACCATGTATCCGTAAGGATGTGTGCACAGTACATCATCCACTTTATTTTCCTGCAACAAGCTACACTGTAAACCCGAATAAGTTATCAGAACTCTAAAGAATTGAGGCAATCGATTGCCTCAATTTTTTTCACTTTTATCCATTTGTTTTTCGCTTTTCTAAAACTCTGAGTTGGGTTTACAGCGATAGAAGAAAGCTTGGTAGAGGAACAGCTTTAGATCCCCAGTCGGGTCAGGTTTGCTATGATCCCAGCTCTCTTTGCTCTTTTTTTGGGGTGATCACATTGCTTTCGGTGACAATTTGCTGACAGATGCTGCTGGTCGAAATCATTTTGCAGTCTGCTGCACTCAAAAAATCAATTCTTCCTTTTCAGATTTTGATGAGTAAATCTCTATTGTAGACAAGACTAAAAGAAATGTTGGCGGCCATTGTCATAGCAACTTCATTATAAATTTAGCCCTCATTCTAAATTTTAAATCACACATGACTGCTTAACCATAATTTACTACTAAATGTCACATGCACTTAGCCTGAACCAACTCATTTCAACCAATAATAATATGCTATCCAGCCATCAATCATCAAACCTAAGCATTTAAAAAAGTGGCATAGGGCTATTTTTTTATTTTTTTCATTTTGCCAGTTTGACGACAAGTAAGCTAGTACCCAGTTTCACTGCTGAAATGTAATTCACAGTACTTCTCTGTGGCTTTTTTTCCTTTTTTTTTTTTTTAGAGGGAACATATCAATATGCAGAAGCAATAACACCCAACCTTATATTTTGTGGGGGGCTGTGAAGGAAAGACAGTGAGAGAGAAAACTGCCAGATCCATCCATTTTTCCGGATAAGCTCCAAAAGTTTTTTGGGTCTATTCTAGGCAGAGACCCAAGTTTTGTGGACATTTGTTTTGCATTTTTTTTGGATAATCGTACTGACAAACCAACTTGCCAACAGACATGGGGAAGAACATGACATGGGTACAAAAAAAAAATTAATGGATAGTAAATATGTCTACAAATAGCAAGTGATTTCAGACAATGCCTGAGACTGCCAACATGTCAGTTTAAGGCATTCAAGTTCATGTTTTCTCCATTCTTGCAGACCCAAACTCTGACTCAGTCTGTCTAATTGAGGAGAGCCCTACAGAAACCCCAAGGGACCAGTTCAGCTACAGAGATTCTGCTCTCAGTACTCAATTCATCAACTACATCAAGGCAAGATTTCATGTTCTTGAGCTGCCAATTTTCTCAGTGTTTGCTTCAGTTTTCTGTTAATGCCACACTCAGAGTGAAGTCTAGTTGTCAGTCGGCCATGTATCATTGAACTACTTGATTCCTGTGTTAGATTGCTTTTCATTCTGAGTTCCTGACATCCTTGATATGTTTTAAAGGTGTCTACCACCAAAGTTGCCACATTATGTCAGTTAATAAAAGTTGAATATCTTACAAAACAATACAACCGGAGGAGCAGCTGTAAAGATAAAATATGTTCTATCACAGTGTGCCTGTGTATGTTGATATGTTGATCCATTCAACATAGCAGGATATTGACATGATGTACCTTACGCCTCATACCAAAGTTCTCAGGAATTTTCCTATTTCCTGATCTTACTCCCGATCTCAGCAAATTCAGTCACTTGTCTAGTACCATGTATATTACTGATAGGAAGGATTTCATGTTATGTTTGTGAATGTAACTCAAATTCAGATCATCTTTACGTGTGTGTGTGTGTGTGTGTGTGTGTGTGTGTGTGTGTGTGTGTGTGTGTGTGTGTGTGTGTGTTTCTGTGCAGGGTCGGACAGCAGCACACTTGGCTGAACCCCTCAGGATAGAGGAAGACTCACACTGGCCAACAGAACAAGTGTAAGTTAATGTTTTGTCTGCATATTCATTTGTAGTAGCTGGGGAATAAGGGTGCTTTGATTATTTTTGCGACACTTGCAATTCACATGTTTCAGGAGAACAGAACATTTGTATGCACAAAGAGAATCATCAAAAAGTAGGCAAAAGACAAACACAAAAGCAGGAAAACGCAGACGTACTAGCATCCTGTTGACTGTGACTGCATTTGAAACAAGTCAACCGTACTACAAGGAACTCTTAACTTGTTATGAAACAAGTCTCAGTTTGATACCGATGCCTCTATTTGACCCATATCAGAAAATAACACAGTCATTGAGAAGGCCAGCTGTTTTCACGTTTCTTAATTCCTGGGTTGGATTCTGACTTATCCATGTTGGACTAGTCCAATTACAACACCTCCTGTATCTGCTCGGGAGCAGACGGTTTTCTGCTTGCTCTTGCCTCTGCTTGCTTTTTTTTCCACTGTTACTTAGCAGCTAATGCTAAGTAGTATCAAAATGCCTCCCTTTGACATGGACGACTTTCCGAAGATCCTTCAGAAAATTGCTGTGCTGGAAACCAAGGTCCATCATATGGAAGCAAATGTGGAAGTGAATGGACTATGTGGGAATGAAACTACTCTCCCATGGAATCAAAACACACAGCTAATTAGCCCCAACAATGACTCAACAAAACAGGAGTTCTGGGGACTGAATAATAAACCAAGGAAAATTATTCCTTGCTGGAATACTCTTGGCGCAAAGCCTAAAGATAAATTGTTTTTGGGAGAACAAGTAACAGACAGAGCCCAGCGCCCTGAGATCTGTGATGCAACTGGTTGGCCTGCACTGCTCTGAAAAGAGTGCCTCCTCAACGCCTGTACCAAAGATGAAACAGCCATGGACAACAGTGAAAACAAAAAGTAAGTGCAAACCTATCCAAATAACAAAAATACAATCGGAGAACAGATTTGCTCCACTTTATCAAGACCTCGTAAGCACTCTGTCCAAGAACAAGGAAAGGTACGACACCACATCCAAAAGTAAAAGGCCGGAGAGAGAGCCAATGACTAGGCCACAAACACTGATTGTTGGTGATGTTGCTGTGAAGGAGGTGAATAGCTTCTGTAGCAAGAAGAACACCAACGTTCTCTGTTTTACCAACGATATGGTCTCTGACATCTCAGAAAAAAATCTGGATATTGTTGCTGATCATCCAACAGCAAAATCTCTCATCTTACACACAGGGGCCTGTGATGTTGTGAAGCAACAATCTGAGGTATTGAAACAAGACTTCAGTGATCTGTTGAATAAAGTCAGATCTCTTGATACTGTGGTGTTTGACAGTGCCCCTCTACCGACTGTCCAAAGAGGTGATGAGAGATTCAGCAGGTTGTTGATGTTGAACAAATGGCTCAAAGCTACATGTGCCGCTCAATTGGTGAACTTTATTGACAATTTTAACATTTTCTGGGAACGCAGACACCTCTTTAAGGAAGATGGATTCTGCCTTAACAAGCCAGGAGTAAGGTTGTTAACCTCCAACATATTCTACTCAGTTCACCACACATCAGTTCCTCCTTCCAAGGACAACACAAACAAAAATAACTGTTAAGGTAGCCCTCGGAGGGAGAACTACTAGTGCCTGAGATTAGCTATGGACAAACAAGACAGCTGTGCCAGGGGGAGGAGTGCCACTCTCCAACAACCCCCTGAATGAAAAAGCTTGTCAGTGTTGGACTCAGACTCACACCCTGTCCAAATCTGCCAATCTTGAAACGACCATCACCAAAATGTTATCGTGCCCCTCCAAGGGCGTAAGTTTGGTCACCCCCCCCCCCATTTTCTGAGTTTCCTGAATATGTATCAAAATAATGCATCAATGAATAATATGTAGTCTCTATATGCATTACACTCATTTTAATTAACGTTGTTTGAAAAAAAATGTTGTATATTTAGGGAATAGCGAAGGTTTAGGCTTTATGGAACCAACTTGTCGTTCAAAAAGAGAGAAAAATAAACCTCATGATAGAAAAAATGCCAATATAAAAAAGACCCCAAACATCCTCAACCTGCACTAAATCTGTACTGGAATTCTGAGTTTCCTGAATGCATTTCAGAATAATGCACCAATGAATAAAATGTCATCTTCAATATCACCAATATACATTACACATATCAAACTTATAAGAAAGACCATTTGCGTAACATTTTGATTATGCAAATCCAACATTTATTTTCAAAATAACCAGCATGAAGATGAGATTCATGTTACAACTGCAAGGCATTCTAAAACAAAAAACTGTAATGCTTATGCCATCTTTATTCCAAACAAAATTGCTAACTGAACATTGTCAACACCTCACCTGAAACTCTGTCCTGATTCATCATCAGCTGCTCTACATGTGTAGCTTCATGCTGCCGTTTTTTCCTGTGTGCAGTGGTACAGGAGGGCGGGACTAGCTGCGATCAAACAGTCGCTGATTGGTCAAAACTAACGTCATTCTCTTGTAAAATGCCCAATGGATATCGAATACCCTCCTTAAAGAAAACACTCTGCACTCAAACTGACTAAAACAACTTAACTATGATATCATCATTCCTTTTTTCTCACATGCAAATCAATCTGTTATGTGGGTTACACCCTCCCCTCTTGACAGTATGCACGCCCCTGTGCATCACGTGTACATTTTCTCACGTCCTGCAGGTGAATAGTCAACTTCTTGCAGGGAACTAGCAAATGCATCACTTAGACCTTGAAAGAGGGCATTCACCACATCCAATAAAGGACTGCCTAAATGTGAATACTGGAGTCTTTCCAGCTTCACAGGATGTCTCTGAGAGCGGCGAAAAGGGATTTCAGCATCCCTGGGTGTTTCATTCTGTGACTCCACTGATGTAGGCTGATCAGTAATAGTTTGTCCTCTTTCAGATGTATCCGCTCTTTGATCAGTTGTATCTGGCAATACTGGGGGTGCCTCATTTACATTGAGGGATGTCTCTGTATTCAGAGGGACATCAACAGGAAAGTCACAGTCAGGTAAAGGGTCTGGTTCAGAAGGGTTGTCATGTTCAGGTAAGTTGACTGGTTTGGGTGCAGTTACTAATTCAGGTAGGTTTTCTCATTCACACAGGTTTTCCTTCACAAGTTCTCTTGTTCCTAGTATTAGTGGTTCAGGTAAGTTCTTTACTGCTAGTTCTTTTTCTCCATCATCGGCAAGGAGATCAACTGCTGGCAGAGCAGGAAGGACAGGAGTGGACAACACATAAGGTGCATCTGATAGTCTGATCTCACAAGGAGGGTTTCTCGACTTGCAAGTCTCATGGACTATGATGAACTCATCGGGCTTCTGAATAGGGAGAGGGGCAGATGTCCAAGTTGGTGAATCCTCTGAGTCCGAATGATCATCCTCCTCACTCTCAATGACTGGACATTGTCTTGTTCTCGGCCTCCTTACTGAGGGTCGTTGAACAGGTTCATCTGGTACAGATCATGTCACCAGCTGGCTTGAGAACAACATAAACATCATCTTCCCACTTGTTTGCCAGCTCGTGTTTCCCACGTACCTTCACGTTACGGACGAGAACTGTATCACCCACTTCCAAGGGTGAGGCTGTAACTCGCTTGTCAAATCTGATCTTGTTGCGATCAGCATTCTTCTGTGCATGAGAGGTTGCAATCTTTTAACTCTCCTCCAAGCGACTTTTTAAGTCACTGATGTATTGGGAATGGGACTTCTTATGGGTATTGATGGGCAACCCAAAAGCAAGATCAATCGGAAGCCTAAGCTGTCTCCCAAACATTAGCTCATATGGAGAGAACCCCTTCGTCTCATGTTTCGTGCAATTGTAAGCATGGACAAGAGACTATACAAAGTTCTTCCACTGCTGTTTCTCATGTTGACTTAGTGTCCCAAGCATTTGGAGGAGGGTTCGGTTGAACATCTCAACCGGGTTTCCTCTGGGGTGGTACGGGGTGGTTCGCACCATCTTCATGCCAGTGAGGTCACAGATTTCCTTTATGGAAGTAAGGGCCTTGGTCACTGTGAAACCTCTCCGGAAATCCATAATGGCCAATAAAGTTTTCCCATAGGCTCTTTGCCACAGTATGTACTTTCTGGTTTGGGGTAGGAACAGCTACTGCATACTTAGTGAAATGATCAGTGATGACTAATATGTCTTTTGTGTTGGACTGGTCTGCTTCCAAAGACAGGAAGTCCATGCACACAAATTCTAGAGGCCTACTGGTCTTAATGTTCACCAAGGGTGCGGCTCTCTCAGGTGGGGACTTCCTGTGGACACAACGTTCACAGGTTATGATCATCTTCTCAATGGTCATTTGCATTCTTGGCCAATAAAATCTAGCTCTTGCCAGATCGACTGTCCACTCAACCCCCATATGTCCCATATTGTTGTGAAGGCTCTTAAACACCACTGCTCTCAGTTCCTGAGGCAGTACCAGCTGATAGATGACATGGGGTCCTTCTTGCCTCTTTCTGTAGAGCACTCCGTCATGTAGCTCTAACCGGTTGAGTTCTCGCAGCAGTAAGGGGAGTTCAGGCAGGTCTTCCCTGAGACTGGGAGGTGGGGTTTGACGAGTCTCTATGCGAACAATCACCTCATGGATCGCAGGATCTGATCGCTGCTTTGCCCCCAGCTCATCCTCAGACAGAGAGGGAGTAAGAGGAAATCCATCAGCTCCTTCTTCTTGAAAGCTTTCTGGGATGGCTGTAGAATGACGAGTGAGGGATTCAACCAGCGCTAATTCAGGGTTTGAGGTCTCTTCAGCAGTTGTGACCATATGCCGGTCACAGATGGCCTGAATCACATCTTGGGAAATAGTGCATGAGGATTCCGCATCATTCAGGTGGTGAAGTGTGAACTGCCGAATTCTCTCACTCTCCTTTCGTGATGTGGGATCTTCTTCTGGTACCCCATGAGAGCGGCGGGACAGTGCATCGGCCTCTAGGTTCTGCTTGCCAGCTCTGTATTGGAGTTGAAAGGAGTAAGTGGACAAGGCAGACAGCCACCTGTAGCTCGTTGCATCGAGTTTCGCAGATGTCAAGATGTAAGTGAGCGGGTTGCTGTCATTCACCACCGTGAAGTTGGTGCCATATAAGTAATCAGAGAACTTGGCCGTGACTGCCCACTTGAGGGCCAAGAACTCAAGCTTATGGGCAGGATACCTCATTTCACTTTTTGAGAGACCCCGACTAGTAAAGGCTACTACTCTTGGCTGGCCATCTTGGACTTGATACAGTGTAGCCCCTAAGCCGATTGTGCTTGCATCCATAAGCAGTATGTAAGGAAACTGGGGGTCTGCAAAGCCCAAAACCGGGGCAGAGGTCAAGCTCTGTATTAGGAGATTGAATACTTCCTGGCAGTGAGGTGTCCACCTTTGACCAAAAGGCTCCTTTGGGTTGTGGTACTCTGTGCTGGCACCTTTCTCAGGTTTCTTGTTCCCCTTTCTCAGCAGTGGATAACCACAGGTAAGCTCATTAAGGGGCTTGGTGATGTGAGAGTACCCCTGAATGAACCTCCTGTAATAGCCAGCAAAACCTAGAAAGGACCTTAGTTCCTTCAGGTTTGTGGGAACTGGCCAAGTTGTCAGGGCCTTTATTTTCTCTGGGTCAGTTTCCTCACCCTTTTCTGAAACAACATGGCCGAGGTATTTCACAGAGGTTTGGAAAAATTTACATTTCTCCGGAGCCAGCTTTAATCTGTAATCCCTTAGTCGCTGAAGCCGCATCCACATTGTGAGGATGTTTTGGTCGTGCCCTATACTTGAATGGTGTCTCATCGCTGAGCTTTATATGGTGTCTCACCTTTTCTGTGTGTCCAAAATCCAGGTCATGCTGAGAAAAGACCTCTGGCATGGAGTGCAGCATATCTGTCACTCTGTCTTTCCACTCAGTAGGCAATGGGGAGTCTCCAGAATCAAAGTTAAGCATTGCAGGCTGGGGGGGACACTTTCTGTGCTTCAGAGGTAGGCGGCTCTCTCACAGTTTGCTCCTTATGCAGCACTCGCACTATGGCCTTAACATTTGCCAATACCGTTCTGGGAGGTATGACAATGTCATGATCAGTTTCATTTTTTAACACTACAGGCAGTTTGCAGGGCTGCTTCCTTGGCAAAGTCACCAGGCAGGCTGAAACCAGAGGACCACCAGGTAAAGAAGAGGTTGATGGTTGTTCAGTGATTGCACACCTCTCAGAATGAGGACTGGGGATGTCAACATAGCCTCCCAGTCTGCTGTGCAGGGACAACTTCCGGCCTCTTGCAGTTTGGCACAGCCAAGGTTTCCACTGATGGAGGTTTTCTGAAGTAATTCAAGAATGTTGAGAACGTCTTGATAGCCATAGGGCAACGGCTGGAAGGTGGAGAGCTTTTGATCAGAGATGAAAGCCGCATAAAGAATGTCAAGAGTGTTCATACCAACAAGTACTTGTTCTTGGGCTGCAGAGCGGAGATGAGGGATAACCAGAGCCAGGGTGTCAATCTTCATTTCTGACCCTACAAAATCTTTGGGAAACATGATAGAGAGCTCAACGTATCCTAAATAGGGAACTGACTGGCCGTTGGGACCCTCCACATCAAGGAGATCATGTAGTGGATGGATGGCCAGTTCTGAAAGATGCTGCTCATAGAAAGACTGGGATACAGTTGTCACCTGTGACCCCGTGTCCAAGAGACAGTCTGTGTCTTTTCCTGCGATATTCACTTGGGCTGTAGTTTTGGTTCCTACAAGGCAGAATGTGACAGAATGTGACTGAGCTCTGTTTGAGACGGATTTCTTTGACTTGGGACTCGTATTGTTAGATGTTGCTCTCATTTGTCCCTCAGTGGGAGCAGGTCTCAGTATAAATGTTCACCTCCTTCCAGAATATTGGACTTGTCCCAATTAGCCTGTTTTTCTCTAAGCTGCTTTCGCTTGACAGCTACAAGTGAAGGATTTGGCTCATTCTCACAAGCTGACACAATGTGACCATCCTCCCCACACTGAAAGCAATACCAGGGGCGTGGCCTGCTGTTATGTTGATGGAGGGAGTCCGCTGTTGTGCTGCTTTGTTTTTCAAAGGCCGGGCCTCAACTTTGGCACTTGCCACAGGAGACTTAGATTTCTGTTGGTAAGTTTGATTCTGTTTGTGACCCTTTGGTTTCATGTTACTGAGCTGGGCACTAATGTCTGCTAGTTGTTTTTTTAACACTTCATATTCTGATTCAGCAACAGCGTGTGTGGTTTGCAGATGAGACATGACACGTTGCTTAGTGCCGCTGGGGGCAGTCTTTGCCGTGCCCAAGTGCTGACTCATACGGCTGACTTTGGCAGCCTGCTTATCCTCCTCAGTTCTTAGCAGCAGTAAGAGTTCTGCAAAGGAAGGTGGCTTCTCTTTTCTCCGTTCTAGCTTAAGGTCAATTATGAGGGCACTGTCCCAACAACCACGGCAGAACTGCTTTAAAACCTGCCGGTCAAATTCATGTGCAGACACACCACCACGTCTCATAGCCATGTTCAGACATCCATGCAGTCTGTGCAGGAAAACAGATGTCTTCTCTCCATCATCCTGCAGTATATTCATAAACTTTGCACAGAGTTCATCACCATCGTCAGCAGTTCCATAAGCGGAATCAAGTATCTCAAGATAGGCCAAAGATTGAGCCTCTGGACCTAAGTGTCTGGTCATCTCGGCAGCAGGCGGAAGGAGACTGTTGAGGATGCGGTGTGTGCAATGTAGGACAGAAACAGAGGGATCTTTTATGAGAACTTCCACACTAATGCATCATGTATCCATACTCTGCTTCACTGTTTGGGCGGGGACTTTTACCTGAAAAAGCTTGTAGCCTATGGGGTGTGGCAGAGTATGATGGGCTTTCACTTTTGTGGAATACATGTTCAACTACCACCGCTGAATGCTGGGTGGATTTAGGTCAAGTGTGCACTGAGCTTTGCCATCAGCCATGGCTGGGGGAGATGGCAATGGAGTGAGATCGATCAGGTTTTTATCAAGAGTCAAGGGGACAGTAGGCTGAACTGGATCATGGAGAGATTCAAGAACTTTAGGGTGAGGAGAGTCCATTAGTTGTGGACTGATAGAAGACAACAGCTGTCCAGGAATGGGCTGTTCCACTCGGGATGGTCTCTGTCTACGGGAGGGATCTGGCAAAGTTTGTGGAGGAGCGGCAGAAGAGGATAGGGTTTCCTGTTCTTCTTTCAGCATTTGTTCTATAGAATTGCCACTCAATTTTGCAATTTCTTTCAGCTCCTTCATGTATGCTCTAGTAGCATTAATGCGTGCATTTAATGCATACTCACTTGCCAAGCTTCTCACTACGTACACAGCATGAGCTTGGGTGGGGCTCTCAAGCTTAAGCGGCAGCAAAGGTCTTAATGTCTGCATGGCAGTGCCATGGTTGAACTCTATTATCATGTCTTTGTGAAAGTCAGATGTTGGGTTATCAATGCGGAAAAAACGGTTGATTGAACCATATTTCTCAAGGTAAGTGGATACCTCATTATCAGCATCTGTTCCTGTTAGTCCACTAACTATAACAGAGTAGGAAATGTTAATAGATTCTTGCAACACAACTTTTTATTGGTTAGGGATACCAGAGTTTACAATTTGAATGTAAAACTGTAGAAAATTTGCACCAACAGCTCTAGCACTTATATATAATAGCACTTACTTATAATATTCAACATTGCTCCTGGCTAAGCCCGCCAATTTTTATGTAACACCCCTTTAAGGAGCTGAAAGGTAGTGAGCAATATTATGTGTGATGGGCCAGTAGGTTCGGCTGCTGGAGCATAGTGAAATGTTCAAATGAGACTCAGAGACAAAAGATTAACTTTTGAAGGGCGCCTTCTTGTAATGAAGTGAAAAACAACAACAAACTAGGTACCACTCACAGCAATGACAACACAGGTTGTGTTTAATCACAGAATACCACCTCAGCAATTGCTCAGTTTCACCTTAAATCATTGATCTCTGTCCTGGGTTTACCCTTATGACCTGAATTTAAATGTGCTACCATTAAATTCAAGTTTCTCTCTGACAATATCCCACTCAACAGTTTAACTCAGCAAAACAAAACAACCAAGTTATACAATCACCACTCTGAGGGAAAATATCCCACCACTCGGTTCACAATTCACAGTTCCACGGGATGATGGGTTAGGTGTTTCATCTGCTTCAGTCCAGAGTCCAGGAAAACAAATAAAAGTTGAAGTATAAGTCCAGAGTTCAAGGGGAGTGTGTGTGTGTGTGTGTGTGTGTGTGTGTGTGTGTGTGTGTGTGTGTGTGTGTGTGTGTGTGTCTATCCGGGGGAATGGGAATGATGGGGTTGAGTGTTTGTAGAGGTTGGCCTACCACACACCACCAAGTGTAGTAGTAAAAGGATTCGTTCAGCATTCACTGTGGTATCTTGAAACACTGCGGCATCTTGAGACACTGCCACTCTTGTATGTGAAGTTTACCATACAAAATACATACACATAAGTTCAACACAACATTACTTTTATCCACTGTATTATCAAAATGTAAACCATAACTCATCTCTTTTGTAACAAAATAGCTTCTCACAGCCTACAGTCAAGTGCATACATTAGCCTAATGTGGTGCAAATTTCATGAAACCTCTTATTTGGAAAGAGAATGAACATCTCACCAATCTCATTTAACAGTCTGGGCTCTCCAACACAAAATGGCAGCACTCAGTAAAACACAGTTTCGAAAACACAAAAAAAATATGCAACAAGAGCAAAAAAATTGCTTAATCCATAACCCACAAGTAAGTTAGCTCTCGACATTAAATTAACTAAACATGTGCAAAGTTCTTTGTCACTCAATTACCTTGCTCCTTGGAGCTGTACAGATGAAGTGCGTGTTGGAGACTCACGGTCACTTTCACAGCTATTGCTAGTAGCTGGCCCTGCTAATGTTGCAGCTAGCAACTATAATAATGCACTTCCTCAAGCAGTAGTTCACTAGCACCTCAACAAACTCAAAGTTGATGTCAGTAGTGTGAAGTTTAAGCTGTATCCTCTTAGATAGCTCACTTTTCAATCAGTTTAACGTCTGTTAGCAACGCTACCATGCGACGCTAGCTCCGTTTCTCCGTACAGACTGGAAGAGAAGAGATATACACTCTCGCTGTCAAGACGGGGGCAGGAGGGCGGGACTAGGTGCGATCAAACAGTCCCTGATCGCTATCAGTCCATAAATCAGACATAGTACTTTTCTTTGGGTCAGTACCAATCATAACCTTCTCCATGTGGAGAATTCAAATCGTGGATCACATCTTGACAGAGTGCTGTCACTCTTCTCCTTAAAGTAGTGGCTATGTAATTATAATGTATATGGAATAAAGGAATCTAATAAGCCCACACCAGCTCGCCACCTCTCACCGCGGGCAACTCCAGAATAGAAGAGAGTCTGGCCTCTCTCAAGGAGTTTGGTTCTAGAGCCCAGACTATGCGTAGAGGAGAGCCTGAATATCTCCAGCCGGTACCACTCAACCTCTCGCACCAGCTCAGACTCTTTCCCCCCCCAGTGAGGTGACATTCCATGTCCCCATGGCTAGAGTCACCGTCTGGGGATTGGCTCACCGGGGCCCCCGCCCACGACCGCCACCCAAATCACACCGCACCCGCCCCTTCTGAACCCTCCTGCGAGTGGTGAGCTCACTGGAGGGCGGGCCCACATCGCTCCTTCGGGCTGCGAACGGCCGGGTCCTTGGCTCAGCCACCATGTGTTGGAGTTTACCCCAGTGAACGAGAGGGTCGTTTCCCTGCGCCTTCGGGTCAGGGATAGATCTCTCACTGTTGTTTCGGCTTATGGGCGGAACAGCAGTGTAGAGTACCCGGCCTTATTGGAGTCCCTGGGAGGGGTACTGGGGTACTGGAGAGTGCTCCAGCCGGGGACCCCGTCGTTCTTCTGGGGGACTTCAACGCTCACGTGGGCAGCGATAGTGTTACCTGGAGGGATGTGATTGGGAGGAACGGCCTCCCCAATCTGAACCAGAGTGTTGTTTTGTTACTGGACTTCTGTGCTAGTCACAGTTTGTCCATAATGAACACCATGTTCAAGCATAGGGATGTCCATATGTGCACATGGCACCAGGACACCCTAGGCTGGAGGTCAATGATCGACTTTGTCATGTCATCTGGCCTCCGGCCGTATGTCTTGGACACTCGGGTGAAGAGAGGGGCTGAGCTGTCAACTGATCACCACCTGGTGGTGAGTCGGATCCGTTGGCAGGGGAGGAAGCTGGACAGACCTGGCAGACCCAAACGTATTGTGAGGGTCTGCTGGGAACGTCTGGCAGAACTCTCTGTCAAAGAGGTCTTTAACTCCCACCTCCGGGAGAGCTTGGACCTGATCCCGAGGGAGGCAGGGGACATTGAGTCCGAATGGACCATGTTCTCCACTTCTATTGTTGACACGGATGTCCGTAGCTGTGGCCGTAAGGTCTCCGGTGCCTGTTGTGGCGGCAATCCCCAAACCCGGTGGTGGACTCCGGAAGTAAGGGAAGCTGTCAAGCTGAAGAAGGAGTCCTACCGAGCCTGGTTGGCCCGGGGGACTACTGAAGCAACTAACGGGTACC
The DNA here is from genome assembly GCA_030272975.1 of Sparidentex hasta. Lineage (NCBI taxonomy): Eukaryota > Metazoa > Chordata > Actinopteri > Spariformes > Sparidae > Sparidentex > Sparidentex hasta. Next base: position 21,328 of record JARJLU010004742.1, read on the forward strand.
AGCAGGCCAGGCGAGTGGCAGCACGGGCAGTCGTGGAAGCAAAAACTGGGGTCTGGGAAAAGTTCGGAGAGGCCATGGAGGAGGACTATCGGTCAGCCTCAAGGAAATTCTGGCAAACCATCCGGCGCCTCAGGAGGGGGAAGCAGTCCTCCACCAACACTGTTTACAGTGGAGGTGGGGAGCTGTTGACCTCGACTGGGGACATTGGTCGGGCGGTTGAAGGAATACTTCGAGGATCTCCTCAATCCCACTGACATGTCTTCCATAGAGGAAGCAGAGGCTGGGGACTCAGAGGTTGACTCATTCATCACCCAAGCCGAAGTCACTGAGGTAGTCGGGAAGCTCCTCGGTAGTAAAGCAGCGGGGGTGGATGAGATCCGCCCTGAGTACCTCAAGTCTCTGGATGTTGTAGGGCTGTCTTGGTTGACACGTCTCTGCAACATTGCATGGCAGTCGAGGACAGTGCCTCTGGACTGGCAGACCGGGTTGGTGGTCCCCCTATTTAAAAAGGGGGACCGGAGGGTGTGTTCCAACTATCGGGGATCACACTCCTCAGCCTCCCTGGGAAAGTCTATTCCAGGGTACTGGAGAGGAGAATTCGGCCGATAGTCGAACCTCGGATCCAGGAGGATCAATGCGGTTTTCGTACGGGCCGCGGAACACTGGACCAGCTCCATACCCTCCGCAGGGTGCTCGAGGGTTCATGGGAGTTTGCCCAACCAGTCCACATGTGTTTTGTGGACTTGGGGAAAGCATTTGACCGTGTCCCTCATTCTGTGGGAGGTGCTCCGGGAGTACGGGGTCGGGGGCCCTCTATTAAGGGCCGTACGGTCCCTGTACAAGCGGAGCAGGAGCTTGGTTTGCATTGCCGGCAGTAAGTCAGACCTGTTCCCGGTACATGGTGGACTCCGGCAGGGCTGCCCTTTGTCACCGGTTCTGTTCATTATTTTTATGGAAATAGTTTCTAGGTGCAGCCATGGGCCGGAGGGGATCTGGTTCGGGAGCCACAGGATTTCATCTCTGCTTTTCGCGGATGATGTGGTCTTGTTGGCTCCTTCGAGCCAGGATCTCCAGCATGTCCTGGGGCGGTTTGCAGCCGAGTGTGAAGCGGCTGGGATGAGAATCAGTACCTCCAAGTCCGAGGCCATGGTTCTCGACCGGAAAAAGGTGGCTTGTCCCCTCCGGGTTGGGGGAGAGCTACTCAGGTGGAGGAGTTTAAGTATCTTGGGGTCTTGTTCACAAGTGAGGGAAGGATGGAGCGTGAGATTGACAGGTGGATCGGTGCGGCGGCCGCAGTAATGCTCCTTCACATCGAGAGGAGCCAGTTAAGGTGGCTCGGGCATCTGTTTCGGATGCCCCCGGGACGCCTTCCTCGGGAGGTGTTCCTGGCATGTCCCATCCCGGGGAAGACCCGGACACGCTGGAGTGACTATGTCACACAGCTGGCCTGGGAATGCCTTGGGATCCTCCCAGAAGAGCTGGAGGAAGTGTCCAGGATGAGGGAAGTCTGGGTGTCCCTGCTCAGACAGCTGCCCCTGCGACCTGGCCCTGGATAAGCGGAAGAAGATGGATGGATGGATGGATGGATGGAATCTAATAATAGTGTCCAATAATACATTCCATTAATAAAGTCCATTAATAGGTGTTCAAAGAGGGTGGTGTCCAGGGTGAATTGGTGGCTGTGTATCAATACATGCCAGATGACACAGATCCTTTAGTGTCACTCAAGGTACTCTGGTGGTTTCTTGTTGAACCAGCTGTCTGTAACATTGACTGGAACAGCACTGGTGGAGGCTCTACAGTAGGTTCAGGAGCCTTATCCTGGGATATAGAGTCACTCTGCCTCTGATTGCTTGACTTGGTTGGTTCGTTGCATTCTCTATGCCTCACTCAAACTGTAAACACTGGTTATGTTTTTCACTCAGGTTTGAGCTGTAGTAACACCCGTGCATGGTGCCTGTTGTCTGGCTGTTCCCCATGTCACAGCCCCCTTGCCTCGCTGCTAGTCCTGCGCTGTATGACCAGAGAGAGAGGCAGATTGCTATTGATTGCTATATTAGTATGAAATGGCAGTTTTTCATTGCCAAAAACAATTCCTGGCTAGAAGAAAAGCAGTAGAACCTCAAGTTTATCCTCCTCATCTGCTCTGTCTTGGGCTAAATGAGTGATGACAAAGTGATTAGGAGAGCATAATCTTCTGCATGCAATATTGGTGCTCAAAAAAGAAAAAAAAGGAAAAAAAAACATGGGCTCATAAGTGATGCATGTAATTATTGAAGCCAGAGATGATGAGTGATTCTGATATTATAAATTGTATTGCAAAAGGAAGCTAAGAAATCATTAGCATTAAAGGGTGCACAGCTCATCGACTGTGGTTTTTGAGTAAGTTTAGCCACGGTGTTGAAGAGAGATCTAGGATTGTGTTTATTATTGTTTATTAGGCCGGAGAAATATGCTGTTCTAACAGTATTTAGAGCACGCTTATAATTTAGTACACTCACGGCAATCAAGAAACATCCAGTTTAGATTCACACCATGCTTGTTCCATTTTCCTCCAGGCCTGCTTGAGATCTCGGGTTTCATTAGTAAACCAGGGAGTAGATTTTCACGATTGTTTCCACCTTACCCAACATATTGACTTCCCCACCCATACCAAGGGCCATATCCTCGACTTAATCCACTCCGCCCCCCTACCCACATCTCCTCCTACCGTGATGCTCTCCAAGCTGCTAAATCCATCCACTTCTCCACCCTCATCAACAGCACCAACCGGAACCCCTGCATCCTGTTCTCTATCGTCAACAAACTGCTCCAGCCCCCGGACATCAATCCACCCTCCTCACATGGCCTCTGCAACTCTTTCCTCCTTGCCTTTAACAATAAAATCTCCCAAATCAACAGCTCCCTGACTGCCACCATCAGCAACTCCTCCATCACCACCATTCTGCT
>JARJLU010004747.1:0-10612 GCA_030272975.1 Sparidentex hasta
CAGTTGATTTCTTTACACCAAGCGTTTTACCTATTGCAGATTCAGTCTTCCCAGCCTGGTGCAGGTCTACAATTTTGTCTCTGGTGTCCTTCGACAGCTCTTTGGTCTTGGCCATAGTGGAGTTTGGAGTGTGACTGACTGAGGTTGTGGACAGGTGTCTTTTATACCGATAATGAGTTAAAACAGGTGCCATTAATACAGGTAATGAGTGGAGCCTCATTAGACCTCATTAGAAGAAGTTAGACCTCTTTGACAGCCAGAAATCTTGCTTCTTTGTAGCTGACCAAATACTTATTTTCCACTCTAATTTGGAAATAAATTCTTTAAAAATCAAACAATGTGATTTTCTGTTTTTTTTTTTTTCCACATTCTGTCTGTCATGGTTGAGGTTTACCCATGTTGACAATTACAGGCCTCTCTAATCTTTTCAAGTAGGAGAACGTGCACAATTGGTGGTTGACCAAATACTTATTTGCCCCACTGTATTTTGGCCTATACTCGGTGTTGTATTTTTTCTGTTAAACAGCCCTACCAGTCCTATAAACACAATGTCCCCCATACTCATGTACCAGATTTACGTTCTCATGTCATGTTTTTGTGAATGCGTTCTAACCATTTTTATTTCCCAGCGTAGGCTGAAACAACAATTTGTCTGAGTTTGCATGTCCTATTTTTATATGAATATCAATGCTGGATTTGGGCACTTTAATACATAAATGAATTTCAGTTAAGTTCATGCCCTTGACAAACAAGTTTTCACAAGTTGTCAAATTTTGTGCCTGTGGCGATTTTCCAATCTGGTGCATCAGTAGTGAGGAGTTCTACATCATGCAACAATGACTGTTTTGCCAGAGCTGAAGTGGGGCACAAGCATAGTGATGGAGTAGACCAATATTAACTTACATACTGCTTAGTTGCAGGTGTAACCTTATATCCTATTTAATGTGTGCTTTTCACTTCAGTTTCATTTCAGAATGTACGTACATAATGCAGTTGACACACGTGACGGTGTTTGTGTGCAGATATTACTGTGCAGACTAAAGTGTAAGTTTAGATGAGTCCACACAGTCCATGCTTATTCATTTTAGCTAACTTTTATTAATTTATATGAGGAGAGCTGATCCAAAATAAGACATCTGTTTTTCTTCTAGTTCAATCACCAACATTTTGAACATGCCCTGGCTGTATTTTGTTGCAAACGGTTGAGGAAACTATCTCCAAACTGACACACAGTCTGAACACAAACATCCCACCCAGCTGTTTTAATGTAAGCACTTTGGATATTAGTCCCTGTGCTGGACTCTGACCATTCTGATAATGAAGACCCTTAACCTGTGGACAGCTCAAAGCATTTGTCGTCAGGTCTAAAGTTCAGGCCAATAACAACTGTGCAATAAAGTGCACAATAAAAGCCTGCAGCTGTATCTCCAACACTGTTTTAATCCTTCTCACCTGCATCACAGCCATTTTCCCCCCATGTCATCTTGCATGGGGGGAAACAAAATAAATTCTCTTTTTAACTTTGCTCACCCTTCTGTCCTCCGAAATTTCTCTGTTCCTTCTTTTTCTCATCCTCTTTTCTCCCTTTCTACACACTTAGATCTTTTCACCTCTGCTGCAGAAGCTGTGGAGGAATCCATTTATAACTCTAACTCTTTGCTCAAACGACCTGTTGTCGATGCTGTTCACCCATCCACAGTATCCTCAGACTATGGCACCCTGTTCTCTCGGACACCTAGCCATGAAGTGTTTGATGGTTTTATGCATCCTGTCTTTTCTTTTACAGTCTACATTTCATTGTTTTGCTATAAATCATGCTACAGTAATGTGGCATACTGATGTAACAAGTCTGATAACATCATCCTTCATTTCACTTTATAATTTAGATTGTGTATTGATTGAATTCATAGAAGAATATGTCAGAGCAGCAAGGAAACAAATGGGGGAAATGCCTGTCGTGTTTTCGGGTCACTTGTAGGAACACACTGTTTCTGAACACTTTGGCATGCTGCCCCACTGCAAATATTTGTTTCCTTCCGCAATCAAGCTAAGTTACCAAATATGTATTTTCTCAGCTCTTAATATTCTTTGATTAGGCTGTTTTAATCTTTTATTTGCTTTTTGTCTTTGTCTAAGGCCAAATCTCTGTCATGCATTAATGTCCATATAAATGAGCAGCTTTTTTGTTTTTATCTAGATCATTACAACCCCTGTCTTGATTCAAGCTTTTCCATGGCATCTGATTTTGATACTGCTGCACAGATAGAGACTTTAATTACAGGTACTATGGTGGATAAATGTCTTGCTGCCAGTGAGATCTGTTATGAGAGTAGAGAGATGTGTAACATTTGACACTATATCAGCCCAGTTCTACTCAGATCGTTACACTGTGTAAAACTGAAAACACTGCCTCCCCTGCTTCCTATAAACCGGTGTGTGAACCTGTATTGTTTTGTGGTTAGCCACTAGTTGTGTACCTCCCGGAATTTTGCCCTGTATTTAATGTAGCCATGTGATGATTGCTGGCTTCCCCTGCTTTTTGTCCCTGCAAATCCCGATCTTTGTTTCCCTCAGTTAAAAAGCCATTAACACAGTTGCTTGGCCTCCTTCATGCTCTATAACTACTCTTTTTCCTGGTCTCGTATCTGCATAATCTTCTCCCTTCTTCTTTCTCCTTTCTCTCTCTGTCTGGTTTTTTGGCTGTCTGCTGTTGTTGCTGTGTGTCAGACTCCTTCTGTGGGCCAGGCCCTTACAACACCGCTCCTCTCTTCCAATCTGAGCCCCCTGCTGTAGCTGGTCTGTTCAGAGGTAGGTACACCGAGATTGATCAAGGTGTTACCTGTCCTATTCAAAAATCAAATTTAATACACCAGATGTGGTGATCCAAAAAAGTGTTGCTCAAACTTTTTACAATTTTTCCCCACCTATGAAAGCATTTGGATCTCTAGGTACCACCTTTATGACCAAAGTTTCAATACAGTTGCGTAGACCTGTTCTACTGAACTTACTGTTTTTCACTCTTTCCTGCTTTCCTAGCATTATCAGGTTCTATAAACGCATCAGCAATGCAGCTTAAGTGGACACTAGCACTCTCGCTCAGTTCACTGTCATCACTTCAGTTTCAAAATATTCTCCTCCTGTTCCACTTCTTGTCCTGTCAGTTCCCATATGGAGCCCCTGTTTGTAGTGTGTTATGGGTGAAAACATAACCTCATTGGTGGAGGTAATGGAAATGAACTGCAATACAGTACTTATTCATGAAAGAAGAATTATATTGAAGTTTAAATAGAGGGAAATTTGAGTTTTTACAGATTATAATATGAAAACAGATGCTTGATAATTTTAATTATAAAATTCTCAGTGAAGAATTGGTTACAGGCAAAGTAAGAAAAGTATCGTAACACATCAAATCTGTGTTGAGACACCACCAGTGTTTGGGCCACTAAAGAAATTGGGTGTGTTGCACCCTAATAAATGAGTTTCCTTGAAAGGTAAAGGCTACTGTACACTGTATGTGGTACAGACGGCCCTAACAGTCTCAAGAACAGTAGCAAGTACCCTGCCACTGAATTACTGCAGTGGTCAGGATGGGTGTCCTAATGGTAGTCTTGCCGTTGTAAGAATAGTTTAGAAAGTTTAGATTTGAACACTGTATCTGCAAGGTCTAGTCAACAGCTGTGTAAGAGCATGATATAATGGTGTAGTTACAAGAGAGAGAGACATGGCATCACCAGACTTCTTCATACACTAAATACACAACCACATCGTTATTTTAAAGGTAAAGTTGCTTTGTCTAGTAAAAAAGCTTCTAGCCTTGTCAAATGTATTAAGACTGAAAAACGTATGGCTTGTAAGTATGTGAATGGTTGACAGTTTCTTTTTGCCTCACCAGGATTTACAGCCTCCCCGACACCCCAGCAGCCACATAATTCTAGAGGCCTTAACATTGATTTTGACTCAGTATTTGGAAACAACACCAATGCCAACAACCTGGATTCTACAGGTAAGTGTTGAACTCATACACACTCTGACGTTTTCTTTTGCCATTTTTCTTTGAGATTGAGCACATCTCATGTACACTGCTGCCACCTGAAGGTTTGGAGACAGATTGCACATTCATGGGATCACTTCGAGGTTATGGACAGTCAAAGTTCTGAACTTAGACTTGCTTGTGAGTGGGTTTGGCTTATTTGGAAATATGAATAAGAACTGCTCTGTAATATTCTTAGCCGATTTACGAATTATTTTTTTTTGTCTTTTTTTTCTCTGATAACTATTCATGATGGCATACGCAGTTTGTATGTTCATAATGAAACACTGTCTATCAAGTAGGTCTAACTGTTACATTATCTCAAAAACAGCACCAGGTTACAGGACCATAATAACTGGACAGAGCTTTTTTAAACAACAAACATTAAACTGATAATATATTCCTTATACCCTATTTATCGGAAATTCAATGCTATTTTATTGAGTGACCTGTATAAAGTGGTCTAACTTAATTTCCTCCAGTAAGCATTTCTGCAATGTATACTGGTATATCTGTCTGTAAAAACAGACAAGAGTAGGTCTCTAGTGAATTGCAGTTAAAAGTTTGATGCCCCATTTCAGAGAAGGGAGCCTCCCTGTTTTGTTTTGTTTTGGTTTTTTTTGCATTCATAATCCTCAACCACAATATTTCACCAAAGAAAAAAACAATGCAACAGATCTAACAATACACCTTGTCGTCAGCTGTCATCGACCGGTCACTGGTCATGAGCTGGTCATGCCTGGTTCTCCTTTTACAATAATTAAGTACATATTTACAGTCAGCAAGGCAATCTCATTTAGATACACAGTTCTTAAGATCAGTGTATATGATTGAATAACAGCATTAGAATCAGCTGGAAACCACCAAATTTGGACTTACATGGCCACAATATTTTTGCAGGGTCCATGTCCAGACCCCCTTATCTGGCTATTCTTTTCCACTGGCTGTCTGTTCCATGTCCTTATGGAGAGCAAAGTTTATTATTACATTTAATCTGTAACTCACAAGACCTGCATTCTAGTAGATTTGACTTTTCTGTTGCTATTACAATGTATCAGCATTAATTTTGGAAAGAATAAATTTCAGTTTCGAACTACATATAGTACCTTGAATCCTTTTCACCCACACTTGGTCCTATGCTGCTCACAATCTCACAGCATTTTTTTCTCTTTTCTATTGTCCTGGGGTTGAACACACTACGTGGGGGCCTTGGCTTTTTGCATGGCATATGCATGACTGGGTGAGTTGATTGGACACACACTGTTCTCTCACAGTCTTGGCTTGATGAGTATCTTTCTGTGAGACCTGCTTCCTGCCTCATTCACACTCAGCATCTTCTCTCTGTCTCTGTGTGTATTTTTTGTACTGCCTTGTGTCTGTTTTTATATGTTGGTGTGTTACTTGTCTGTTGTACTGCATCTTTACCTGTTATGGGCCCCCCAACCTCTCACCCTACCATTCCTTTCCTTCCTCTCTCTCTTCGTTTTGCCCCCTTTTGAATAAGATGTTTTAGGTTGCATCCTTAAACCCGAAGTGGCATCCTCACCCAATCAGGGCATGACCCCACATGGCCAACAGCCCCAAAAACTGGTGTCCAGTGACCTGGACTCATCACTGGCCAATCTTGTCGGCAGTAAGTTCCCTTTTTGTGTAATCATGATCCTAGAAAATTGTTATTGCCTAATCTACAGTTTAATGTTGTGTGTAAATTAGATGTGTTGTGTTTGTGGCTGTGCCTTCATCATTTTCCCCTGTCCTCTTTAGATCTGGCAATTGGTAATGGCACAGCAAAGAAGTGAGTGTACTCAATAATTAAAGTCATCTATCTGAGACTGCATACCAAACATGACTAACAATCTTACTGGATCTCTGTAGTGATCTTCACTGGAGTCAGCCTGGTGAGAAGAAACTAACTGGTGGAACCAACTGGCAACCCAAGACTGCCCCTTCTACCACCTGGAACCCTGCAGCCATGGTAGGCCATCACCTCTCTGTGCCTATCTGGTTTTGCTCCCCAACCATACTCTACTACGATATGCATCTCGATATGTAGGCTTTGGTACGATACACTAACGATTCACATGAAGCATCTAGCGATTCAGTATGATATGATTTATCTTCCTACCGTGATTCAATCACGATGCAATCATGATTCAAAAACAATGCAAATCTGTGCAAATTCAACTCAACTTTATTGTTCCTTCAAGAACATAAGCAGTACCATACTTCTCATCATTAAGAGACTTATAGCAAATGAAGACAAATCTCTTAAATTAGACTACTTAAGCACTGAGGAGGAGCGCTGGGCTGTGACTATGTCACCTGCGGTGCTAAATATTCGCTCCGACGATATACTTGATCCAAGACGGGCAAGTTGGCTAATACCGAGGGGGCTTCTTCAGCGACGTTGTGTTGTCGTTTCAGGTGAGTTATCAGGTTGGTCGTGCTGCCTGTGTACTTTATAGCAAGACGGCATATCTTACAAATTGCTTGGGATTTATCAAGGTTTCTGTCCTTTCTGAAAAATCCGAAGTGAGAGAGAGATCAGATTGGTCACTTCTGATATAGTTTCGTGTTTAGTGCCAAAGTTTCTGTTTTTTTAAATTAATGTATTTTATCTGCAATCAGACAAAAAAACACCAATACAGATAATTAGAAAAATGCTGAACATTGGCCATGATAATCAACCTGGCCGATAATTGGTCCAGCTGTAGTTTTTATATAAATATTCAATCTGTAGTCTCACTTTAGTATAGTGCTCAAAAAGATCATCTGACAGTAATTCCTCAACAGTCTATGGGCATAGAATACTGCCATAAATCGCGAGCGCGCATTGAGACTCACGCACGCACAATAAAACATTCGCGTGCACAAATCAAACATCCGCGCGCGCATTTTTTTCCCCCCCGAGCGCTTTTCCATGCACTTGCAAGCTATTTTTTTAAGCCTGCATCTCTGCACCCTGGCGCAGTATTGTGGCCTACCAGGAGAAAAACAGCTTGAGCGAGTCCACTTGCAATACTTTCCCCTGCTCGCGTGCACGCACAGACTGCTCACTCGTGAAAGCCTCCTTTCCTCGCAAGTGATTTTTTTGGGGGAGCGGGGGTTGTCCGTAAGGGGGTGGGCCTGGGGGCATGGCAATCACCAATGTACCCCCGAATATAATTTGTTGAGCGTATTCGCCAATCGGACAGCAGGGTATGGCAACACCACTAGGACAAACGGAACAAACCACACAGCCCTGAATGCTTGAATGATATGTATTGTGATTTGGTGTCTAGACTTGAATGTTTGCAAAATGTCACACAGAGCAATGAACTTCAGTAAGTTTGTATGAGTGCTGTCTTTTTTTTCCTCCATCGTTGTCCGTCTCGATAACTATAACTATTTCTTTCGTGTGCAAGCAGTCTGCGTGTGCGCAAGCAGGGGAAGGTATTGCGAGCGGACTCTGCGCATGCTCAAGCTGTTTTTCTCCTGGCAGGCCACAATATTGCGCCAGGGGGCAGAGATGCAGGATAAAAAATAGCTTGTGAGTGCATGGAAAAGTGCTCGGGGGGAAAAAAAAAACACACACATGAATGTTTTATTGCGCGTGTGCGATTTATGGCAGTATTCTATGCCTATATTATCATTTCATTATTGACTATCTGAGGAGGAACACTAAGAGATATGTCCTTGGGCAATATGGCCAAAAGTGTTATGACTATGTTCTTTTTATTTGTGAAGTTTGACTAGTAGAAGCAGTGGGAGTGATCTGTTGGCTACTTGCTGGTAGGCTGATGCTAGCATGATAGCACAAACTTATGCTCATGGAGATCTGTTTGGTATGGTACCTATTGAGATGAAGGATGAGGTTGGTCGTCACCAACACATTTTGCACCTAATGCTGTCCTTTGTCAAACTTCAGGAAGGAGAACTTTTTCCAAAAAAGGGAAGTAGTGTGACCTTTCTTCAGTTCAATTTCTTTGTCTTCATCAGTTTCCTTGCACTCGATTACGCTAGTCGGATCACGCATTTTCTTGTGTCGTCTCGACACCGTCATTCTGAGTTGTTGTGAGTGGGAGGAGCCAGAAACATTCATCCACCACATGCATTTGTTTCTCTGCTATGCGATTGGCTGTGGCTGTAGTGGTTTGTTGGGAGAGGAAAACTGACTCAAAAAACAAAACTTTATTCAAAAATAGATGTCATGAATTTATCATCATTATCATGGAAAATTTTATCAGGGGGCGCTGCTTAGCTTGGTCGGTAGCGCGTGCGACCCATGTGTCGAGTCTCTGCAGCGGACCAGGGTTTGACTCCCGTCCTGGGTCCCTTTGCTGCGTGTCGCTCCCCCTCTCTTACCCTGTTTCCTGTCACACTCTTCAGCTTGTACTATGAATAAAGCCAGAAAAGGCCAAAAAAATACTTAAGAAAAAAAAAAAAAAGAAAAGAAAATTTGATGGAGATAGAGATTGAGATTGATAGAGATTGATTTATCGCCCAGCCCTATGTCCTTTAAACAAACCAAACACTGTTAGGAAGGAGGAATTCTGAAGGAGAGCTCTCAGTGCAATGACACAAGCACTGTCTGTGATAAAAGCACCAATTTTGGCACCGGCATCACGTCTGACTCACTTGTGACTCTCTCGCCAACGACTGAATAGTTAATGAAACTCATCCTTCCCGAGAGGGCTGGACTTTAGACAAATCTGGGTTTGTTATCACTGCAGGGGCTGTTGGAGAAGCAAGGAGTGCTAAGAGATGGGGGTCTGTACTTTTCTCTCTAATCTTTCCTCAAGGGCTGCTGCACCTGCCCTCCAACCAACTCCTTCCCCAGGACTCAACACCATCTCCTTTTTGTTCTCTTTTACCACTCTGTCATTTCCCTGTTTTAATGCAGTCTTTTGGTAACATCTGACACATTTTCAGTGGGAACTTTCTGTATCAATCTCCACATGCTAATTTGGATTTGACCGAAAAACTGTATGTACAAATGTATGTACACCTTTTATATTTTTTATTCTAGCAATCATTCTTAGTGTGGTTGGCCCTTTATGGGTTACACTATTTAAATAATACAACAATTCCTATGAATATGAGCAGTTGAATATGTCATGAATTGAATTTGGTATTAAATCAATCCCTTTCTGAAGCCTTCATCTTGACATATATCTATATAAATGTTTAAGGTTAATTTTAGTCACTGATATGCAGTGTTGGATAAATTCCAGCTTAAATGTTATGATCTAATAATAAACTAAAATGTCAGCTGTGTCCCAATTTTGTAGAAGAAATCAGCTTTTTTTGTGTGTGTGTCACCTCAGGCACCATCTGTCATGACCTTCCCAGCAACCACACCAACGGGCATGATGGCATATGCAATGGTAAGTCAGCTTGGACTGTGTGTTCAGCAGATTTAATTTCCACTCACAGACATACAGACTCTGCAAGCATGCAGAAAATTAGGTTTTCTCGTAATCAAGTCTGTAGCATCTCGTGCATTAACTTCTTTTATTCTTGAAGCAGAACAGATGACATCCGTCAATGAGCACAGTAGTTACTTTGTCATGAAAAATGGTCAAAATTTCATATATAATCTAAAACACAAATCCTTATTTGGAAGAGTCCATTCACTGAATGACAGCAAAAAAGACCCCTTTTAGTAGGCTGGGCTAAAATAAAAAGAGCCACTGAGGAGGGATCCCTCTTCCAGGACGGACAGAAATACAATAGATGTCGTGTGTACAGATAAAGAGCCACAAATCACAGATTACAAGTTACATTGACAGAATGTCTGATACAAATTATATGTAAAGTGAGTGGATCCAGGAGACGACTTAGGCATCACAAAGTAGTGCCAGAGCCACACAACCTCCTGTCCACCCTGGTGACCTGGAAGAGGGCAGGCCACACAACATATTTAATAACAGACAGAGGGAGGCAGGAGGAGGAGGAGGAGCTTGGGGGTACAGAAAACAAAAACAAACGTTAGAGAAATGTGATGTTGATCAGAATAAACAGATTGTTGTTTCTCATCAGCAGTACAGTGTAAAATCTAATTCTATGGGAACTCATTGAGACTGACACCGACCCACTGAAGAAGCTATCAGTCAACATCAAGGTCTAACTAAAGGCTAAATCAAAGTGAGTTTTGAGTTTAGCTTTAAAAGCGTCAACAGAGTCAGACTGTCTGATTTCAGCTGGGAGGTTATTCCACAGGAAGGGAGCCCAATAGGAAAAAGCCCTGCTGCCAGCTGACTTTTTCTTAATCCTGGGAACCATCAGGAGCCCTGAATTTTAAGAGTGTAACGACCGAGTTGAAATACATGGTGTAATTAGATCTGACATGTATGACGAGGCAAGTCATTTGGAGCCAGTGCAGAGACACTAGGATTTTTGTAATATGATCACATTTTCTTAAACGTGTCAAGACTCTAGCTGTAGCATTCTGAACCATCAGAAGACATTTAGTGCTTTCATGTGGAAGTGAGGCAGTTTCTCATATGTTCAGCCGCCTAGGGCGGCATTCGTGGAGGGGCGGCATGAGCACCCCTGAAGGGTGCGTCTGTTGCTGCTGAGAAAGTCTCACACAAAGTTTGT